>APFE031453149.1:42410-63540 GCA_000404065.3 Pinus taeda
ATGATGATTGAGTTATATCTTTTCTGACTGATATATAGTTGCATCTATTGGATTTTATGCTTGTATTTGTGTCGTTCTTTGCATGTGCAGGTGTCTGTTCACGAGGATTGTGGGGATTGTGACCAGTTGGAGCAAAGGAATGGGAGCAATGATTCTTCTACAAGTATTAGCGTTGAAATCTAGGTAGGCCATCATCATCGATCTTTGATTTGCAATTAGGAACCTGCGTGTTAGCGTTGTGTGATTATTGCTAGACCCCATTTGGGCTAGTGGGATTGCCTCTGTCCGCAGAGGGGATTTACCTGTACAACACAATGGACATAGATTTTGCTAAGGAAATTCATGATTTCTTGGTCATATACCTTGATGATATCACTGCCTTTTCCAAATCAGATCAAGAACACCTATATCATCTTAGACAAGTGTTTTTAATCTGCAGAAAGTATGGTATATCACTGAACCCAAAGAAATCATTATTTGGGCTAGAAGAAGGCAAACTATTAGGTCACATAATCTCAAAAGAGGCCATTAGAATTGATCCAGATAGAATACAAGCCATTCTACAAGTCCCTCACCCTAGAAATATCAAAGAACTTCAAGCTTTCCTAGGGAAAATCAACTTCTTGAGAAGATTCATACCTAATCTAGTTGAATTAATCAGACAGCTAAATAACATGTTAAAGAAGGATTCCAAGGTCGAGTGGACAGTAGAGGCCAAACAAGCATTTTATGAAATTAAGTTGGCTTTAACTAAAACACCAGTCCTCACAAGCCCGAAATTTGATAGAGACTTCATAATCTTCTCATTTGCATCAGAACAAACTATTGTTGTTGTTTTATTGCAAAAATATGATCAGGGGTGTGAAAAACCCATAGATTTTTTTAGAAAGGCACTTAGAGATGCACCTCCTAAATATCAAATCATGGAAAAACATGCGTATGCCCTTGTAAAAGCTATTAAGGACTTCAGAGTTTATACCTTATACTCTCATGTAATAACTTACATGCCAAATACCATTGTCAAAGATATCCTAACTTAGGAAGGAATTGAAGGCAAACGTGGCAAGTGGATAGCTAACATTCTGGAATATGACATAGAAATTAAACCAACAAAGCTGATAAAAGGACAAGGATTAGCTAAAGTTATGACTGAAACCAAATTTCAAGCCCTTGATATCAATGAACTAGATAATGAATAGGAGATGGTGACTCCACAAATCAATCGAGCCTTTTTACAATCACCTTGGTATGTTGATATAATTCATGTATTGCTAAACTTGCAAGCTCCTCCAGGGTTATCCAGAACTAAGAAAATATTTATGAAAATGAAAGCTTCAAAATTCTATATTTAGATGATGTTTTATTTTGGAAAAATCATGAAGGCGTTTTACTAAATTTCTTAACAAAGGATGAAACTAACAAAGTGCTGAAAGAATTTCATGCAGGGGACTGTGGTGGACATTTGTACTGGAAATCAATTGTTGATAAATTTCTAAGGGTTGGATTTTATTGGCCCATTCTATTTGCTGATGTAAATAAGTTTGTAACTTCTTGCCATAAATGTCAAATATTTGAAGGCAAGAAGAAGCTTCTACCTTTAACCCTCAAGCCAATTTCCACTGAAAGACCATTCCAACAATGGGGTTTAGATTTTATTGGAGAAATTAACCCATCTTCTTCTGGCCAACACAAATGGATCCTTACTACCACTGCTTAATTCACCAAGTGGATAGAGGCCATCCCTTGTAGGCAAGCCAATGATTCGGTAATCATGCAATTCTTAGAAACCAACATCCTGTCTAGATTTGGCTGTCCGGAAAAGATTATTACTGACAATGTTGCTGCCTTCAAATCTAAGAGAATGATCAATTTCTGTCACAAGTACCACATTACCTTAGGTCACTCCACAACCTATTACCCTCAAGGTAACTGTTTAGCTGAGTCATCCAATAAATGCCTAATCAATATCATTAAGAAAGTATTGGAAGAAAACAAGAAAAATTGGCATAAGAAGCTTATCAATGCACTACGGGCAGACATATTGACTACAAAGAGATCAATTGGAACAAGCCCCTATGAATTGGTTTATGGCATGGAGGCTATATTCCCTTCATCTTTGGGAATCCCTGTGATGAATTTGCTACAAGAAATACAGGCACAACCCAATGACATTCAGAGAAGGATAAATCAGACTATTCATCTACAGTAGACCAAAGAGGAAGTATATCAGCAATCTCAAGTACTACATGAAAAGCTAAAGAAGATATTTGATAAAGGGACTAAAGCAGAGGATTTCTATATTGGAGACAAGGTTTTGAAATGGGACTCCAGGAGGGAAGATAAAGGAAAACATGGGAAGTTTGACTTCCTATGGAGAGGACCTTTTATCATCCAGGATGTTCAAGGAAACAATACTTACTTTTTAAAGAGCCTAGATGGTACAGAAGCAGAGGGAGGGCAAGTTAATGGCCGGATGCTCAAGCACTATTTTGAGGTGACTGTCTGAGGTACTTTTGTCTCAACTTGTACATACTTTATATTTAATAATGTCTAGGCTTCGATTGGAAAACAAGTTTATTGAAGTTAAAGTCTAAAGTGAAGGCCCTAAGCTTCACAACTACAACTGTTATAAGTATAATAAAACAACTAGCAGAAGCAGGTTTCAGAGAAAAAAATAGAGGTGTAATTGTTTGGATCAGCTCATGAGAGATGTGCATATTTTACATGGTCCTCTGTATAGTTTGTTCACTTATAGCAAAGGGAAAATTTCAAAATGCAGCAAGAATTGTACATAAGGCCATTTGACCTGCTGTTTTTAACTTTTCATCAAGAAAAGCCATCCCCAAGTGGAGCCACTGTTAAGTTCCTATACAAATAGGTGTCATTTTTCATGATTAACATTGATAAGATCTAATATGTTCATACCTTTGGGCTGGTTGCAAAGGTTTCCATATTCCCAAGAAATCAAAAAATTTAAAAAATGTAAAGAGGGTATGCTCTAAAAGAAAAATCAAAGGGCAAGAAAATGAGATGGTCAAATGAAAAAATGAAAGAAATGAACCCCAAACAAAGGACCAGGAAAGTGTGCAAGTCCAAAATACCACTTCTATTCTATTTTTGCAATGATCTTATGGTATGTAGCTGCTGATTCAAGCCACCATTGATGAATGGCCAAATATTTTAATCTTGTCCAGTTCATGTTTGAATTTACTTGTCTTAGAGATAGAGAAATAATACCTGTCCAAACTGTTCAATCTTGGCAGGTGAATAGATAGGTAGAGAAGCAAAAGAACTCAACTGTTAAATCTGAGCCCTTGGAAGTTATAAGGGTAGATATAGATAGGTCTCTCATGTAAAGAAAAGAAAGGCTGAAAAAGGGTTTGCTAGTTCAAATGCACCCAAAGACAAAATAAGAAAAAATGTTAGGTACAGTAGGCTGGGTAAACAATTTTGGTGTTAGAGAAGCATGCTTATGGTGAATTTTGTTTCTCAAAGGATGTTCATCTTATTATTATCATAAGTACAATGGCAATTTTTTGGCTACAAATTAGGTGAAGCATGTCTAACTTCCCCTCACCCTTTTTCCAAAATCACTTACTAACCTTCCCCTAATGATATTGAGATCTGCTCAGTACTCCTAGATCACTCCATTTCATGAAAAAAGTTTAAGTAAAGTCACAACCTTTTTTAGGCAAGAAGCCACATTTCTTGTGTAAAAATCTTTTCCTTTTTTGCGTAAGTTATAAAACTTTATGCTTGGCGCATTCAGTTTCAAAAATTCATATTAACTCCTAACCTATACTAGTTAAACCCCTATCCCTACTTCCTCCCCGTTATATATATATATATATATAATTATTATATATATATATTATATATATATATATATATATGCAATAAAACCCCAAATTTTATTATCCCAGCCCCCGGCTAAAGTATAGCCATATATTAATGTTTTATAGGGGATTAAAGGTTTATCATAAACCTTGTAATAACCCTTCCCGTGCATAAAATTTGGGATTAATTAACGCCTGGTTAATTAAATAACCAAACCCGCCCCGCAACCAATCATATTAACCCGAAATCATTAAAAATCATTGGATTTAATGGTGGGTCCCCGTGCCATAGCCCTCCGCCAACTCCATTTACCGCCAGCTGTCAGATCTGGGCCTTCCCATACAAAGGCCTAGATCAATATTGCGACCCCCTCCATCGCTGTACGTTACCACCCGGGGAGCCAGCAGTATTAGCGCCGTACCAAAGACACGAGGCACCCTCCCACTGTGCTCGTTGCCCCTCCGCCTGAAACTGCTTGAGCCCATAAGCGGTGCGGGCCAAAACCACTTACTGCCTGCTGACCCCCCCGCTGACGTCATCGCCACGTCACCCCGCTACATGACAAAATACTTCGTCATGCTGACGTCACCCGACCGAAAAGAGCCAAAAGCCCGCCAAAGTCAATTTTTTGTTAAAAAGATGTGAAAAACGTCATTTTCACTCAGTTTTATTTCTTTTTCTTTACACGACTATTGCACGTGATTTACATCCAAGGCAATTGCTCGACCATATAGTTTGCCACCTAGCCAAATCAAGTCCGCAGTCCTGTCCTCCCGCTCGTCTCGCAACTTGCGATCCGCACAGTGCACTATTAAAGATAGGTATTTACCTTAATTATGTTTCCAAACCCCGTGAATCTTAGTTTTCTCTGCAAATTTTCCAAAGGAGCCAAATTCGAGTTGAATTCACTATGCTGCCTTCAAATAGACACACCAGAACCACTGCTATTTTTCCCATTTTCCTGCGAAAGCACCACCCCCAGTTCAAAAAACACAAAACCAAAAATGGAAGCTCCGGTGGCCCTCAATGTCACCCCCCTCAATGCACCTCACAAAGAGTTGGAGTGGTTGCCCTTGGCTGATAGAGGCTTTCAAATTCAAGACTTAATTGGTGACAAAAACCATCTTCAGGCATTTTGTGAAATTAGAAACAATCACCATGGTAACTCTGATCTCTATGGAATATGGGAATCCAATCTGCCCATCTACTACCTCCCCTCAGTGAATGTATTCCCAGATGTTATCCACCTATGCTGTGCCAATTATGAACCTACTCAGAGAGAAGTTATGACTCCAACTAGAACTGTCCTCTTTTATATAACTCCCGAGTCCATCAATCAAATGTTAAACTTCAAACCCACTCAGCCACTGGCTCCTCTGTCTATAGGATTCTTGCTTAAGCAAGGCCCTAAACTGCCCAGTTCAGAGATAACCAGGATTACTCAAACATTTATGAAGCCAGACTGCCAACACCGAGGCCCACCTCCATATATAGATGTCGGTTCAATGAAGTTGGAAAATTCATTATTAATATGATATCCTATGTCTTGGGATTTAAGACAAGCGAATATGTTGATGAGACCACATTAGTTTTGTTGTCCATATTTACTCTAGGACAACCCCCTCCTATCAAGTATGACTTTGCTGCTTTCATAGCCAACAAGGTCCATGACCAATTCTCGAGTCTAGACAGAGAAGGAGTCTTCAAGTACTCATCCTATATATATCATCTGTTCTTATACTATCAAACAGACAATTTTCAGTTTCCTATCAGAAAACTAGATTCCAAAGGAGAGAAAAGGTCTGTGATATTTTGGACCTCAGTATTCCACCATGTTTCTGACTCTCCTTACACCTACTATGAATTCATTGACCTATTTATACATCCGATCTCCTCTCTACTGATGAGAACTTCTCCTCCTAGACTTTCTGGTGATATGCAGAAGATTTTACAGCTATAAAAAAACTACAAAATAGGTGACTGGTACTTTTACTAGAATCACACCGAGATAAGAATATATGGCTATGAGTTATGCCCTTTACAAGCTGCCCAAGTATGTGCCTATGAGAATGTTTGCACTGGAGTATTTCAGGCAAATTCTCAATGCAGATTTAACTCACCTTCACAGTGCAAAGAAAAAGGCCTAGCTAAGAATAAAAAACCAGTTAGGCCCCTTCATCATTAACAAGAAGGAAGCCTGGGCAGATGCTAATAAAATATTGGGAGAAGAGCTTAAACTGAAGAAAGGTTTCTGGTGGGTACCTTATGACCCAATTGGCTTCATAAGTGATAGAAGAGTAAAATACAGGCCATCAACCTATAAACATTATAGGCTTCCTGAAATAGAGCAATTTGCCAATTAGGATGAGTGGGTAGAAGGTACATTCATAGAGAAAATTACTCAGGAAGAAGTGATGGAACAAGCTATGAAAAATCTTGAAAAAACTCTTGACCTGGACTCTTTTGGATAGGTAATTTTCAAGCTGCCCCAGCAAACTAGAGTGGGTACATACTCTGCTGGAACTTCACAACAACCTCTACAGGAAACTAGTGCACTAGGTACAGGGTCATCCAAGGGCAAGGAAGTAGCAGCCACAGAACAACAAGTAATGACAGATCAACCAACAACATTAAAGGAACAGGACCAAGGGAAAACTCCCCATGCCCAGAAGAAAATGGACAGGGAAGAAGGTACACCTATGAGTGGACCAACAGAGCAACCAGGGGAAAAAAGGCAAAGACTTGATCCTCTATCTGAAGAGGAAACCATTGAAGAAACAATGGAAAGTCTAAGAGGTGAGAGGGAAACTAGCCCACAGACATCCCCGATGATACAAACATCCACCAGCTCTCACAGGAAAGCCATAGAAAGGCAACATAGTGTGGAAGTCTCATCCACAAGGCTGCAAAGCAAGCAAGGTTCTGATATCAAAAGAACATTCATGGACATAAAGGCCCAGAATGACCCATTGAGGCTACAACTTTAATCAATTTCTCAAAATTACCCCCACCAACCAACAAAGGTTAATGGCTGCATATGACATTAAAGAAGGTAAAATGATTTTGAGCCACTCTAAGCCTAAAGTGCAGCAGCCACAATCAACAGCTGACTATATTAGAACAAATCTAGTGGTCCTTGCTAAAGACATTCATCCAATGGACTAGATTGAGTTGCACAAACAAACTGAAGAGATGGTCTACTCCACATTGGCAGATAAGGAAATACTGGCTCATAAATTGAAAAACTCATTAAACAACACCTCTGCCCAACTATATTTGGAGAAGGCATCTTCTTTAGCCAAGGACAAGAGGATAAATTCCTGGGAAGATATTATCATTGAGCTGGGACATGATCCCAAGGATGCCAAAGGAATAAAAGCATTGATAAAGAAAAAGGAAGAGGACATTGTTGCCCTCAGAAAAGAACTGAAGCTGCCCACTACTATGCATCCACAAACTATCGAGGTTGTGCAGCAAAAAGCAGAGGAGGACATGATGGACCTGCTTATGAGGATGAATCAATGATTAAGTGAAACAGAGCAGGCATTGGAGAAAGTATTACAAGAAAAATAGGGAGATTCGACCTCCCAGCCACTTGAAATAGCTTCAATAGTCGCAACTGCTCCTCCTACATTTACAACAGTAGTGCCTCCCACTGTTCTAGCAGCCACAACAGAAACAACCACAGGTACCCCAGCAACAACAGCTACAACAACAGCAGGCAGCAGTACCACCATGACCATAGAGCAATTAATAAAATCCATGGAGGAGCTAAAACTCTAGGTGTCAGAATTAAAAAAGGCCAAAGAGAAATTGGCAAAGTTAGAAATAAGCTATGATAAATCCAAAATCACTGTAGCAGAAAAGACACGGGAGGTGAAGGAATTAGAGAACAAAGTGAAAGCATTGGAAAAAGACCTCTCTTTAGATAAACCTAAGGGAGAAATAAAAGACATTTTGTGGGCTAACATCAATCAATCCATTTGTAATGTATGGAGATCTATTCAGACTATTCATGAGTAGATTGACTTAATAGCATTAGCCCAGGTGGAAATTCAAAAGGCTAGAACTTTATTAGGACATATGCCCGAATAGGCCAATAGATTAATCCATTTTTTGAACACCAAGACCAGTGAAGAACTAGCAGCCCTAGACATCTGGGACAGGACAGGCGCCATTCTAACAATCAAGAGAGTTCTGACCATGAGAACCCTGATGCAAAATTTGGAGAGGAGGTGCCAAGAAATGCAGGTGGAAATTGATTCTTTTATAGAAAAATTTGCAGCTTTGCATGAAAGGGGCTTGCAAAGTTTGTTGGGGAGTAATCAATGTTTGTTGAGACAGGTTGAGTACACACACAAGCTGAATAAACATGCTTCTGATCAAATAAATGCTTCATCAAGTACTTAAGGAGAGAAGGCCCTTCCATCTGGCCAAACGCTCTACAATAACTTGGAAAAATCTCTTTTATATTGAACATGAAGTGAAACATCTTTTTACAGTTTAGCCTAACTTCTATAGGTACACAGACGCTAATGAGACTTTAAGAAAACTGCAAAGACACAATTTACCAGATGACCAATGGTGGCAAAGCATGTTGGAGATTCTATAGGCATGTCTTTGATTTCTTTTATATCTTTGGAAAATTGAAAGTTTGTATCACACACCATAAAGCGGAAAACAGGAAGGGACGAGAATCACGCGGAGAAAAAACATATTAAAGCATAATCAAATACAGCTGAGAAGGCCGGGGCAGAAGTGCGGAATATCAGTGGAAAACAACTACCAGCTGATTCACTAAGCCTAAAGTCAACATCTCTCACCAACCAAAGCAGCCAGCACAACAATAGTTACTTCTTCATTTATTTCTCCCTGTTTTCAAGATCATTTATTTCTTCTCTTGAGTTGGTAGAATGAGTTATTGCTAGATATTATCCCTTTTGAGATATTTTGTAACATTTTTGAATAAATACCTCCCCGAGTGAAGTATTCAAGATTGGTGATACATTTCTTAGACTGCTCTGTAACTCTGAAAACTTTATGAATACAAAGCTCTTGGAAGCAATTGTCGCTGGACTCTCTGGATGTGAAATTTGTGCTGAGGATAATGCTACAAAATTCTTGAACTATTTCAAGGATCAATAAGTCTCTTCTAACTTGTGTTTTATTGTTTCTGTGTTTACTATATCATATATGTTTCGTGATTTAAATGACAGAGAAAAAGAATAACTTAGAATTTGCTTGTTTGCACTCTGTGTTCAGTCTCTCTTATTTTAATGTTTTCTTCAGAATTAACATAAACATGAATTATTAACTACTCCTGTTTCCCCTGGTTCTTTCATATTGATTAAATGCTAAGAAATTATTAATTTCTTCTTGGTCATAATCATTCACTTTCCCTTTGTCAACATGATGAAGGATTCTTAATTTCCCTTCACCCACTGACTCTAGTCCATCTGATTCCAGCTTATAAATTGTTCCATGATTGATTACCTTGCTCTGTAGTACCATCCTCAGTTAGTGAAACCATATCCAACAGTTCATCTCCATAGACTCCATTAGCCCAATGGACTGAACTTCTCAGCCTTACACCCCTGTTCTATTGAAGATCACCATCCAAAACTCAAAACCAAACCCTTGTACTTCATAACTAGCCTAACATACTTAAAAAAAAAAGCTAAATTATAAAGAGAGAGCCCTCTCTCGATATAGATTGGCTAGAATCTGTGTCTAAAAGATTGGTCTGTGGTTACCTTAGCCATATTCCCTTTTCTTACAAACTTTCGGGGAAAAACCTGAGTGATAACAATAACAGTGTTGAGTCACTTGGCTGGTGCGGTGATATTCGTGCAAAGTTCATCCAACAACCTTTGTGCTTCGATTACGTCCACAACACATTCTTCCATTGTCCGTTGTATCAATTATGTGCGACTCTATGATGCATCATTATCAGAGGCACCCTCTTGCCTTTGCGCACATGTATCCTGCATCTAGGCCAACTTCCCCTTGATCATGCCAGTGACTATGAATGCTTCCTCAAACCAAGGTTGGATGCGTGCTTTAATCCTTACTTCTTTCTGGTGTGCAGTGTCCACCTATTGTTTCAGAGCCTAGGCCTCCCTCATCTTGGCCAATTGCTGTGTAAGGGCGACCATATACGCGGTCCCCTGGACATTGTCATAGGCCCACTACAACTCATGTGCTTCTGTCTCTAACTGCTATAGCATTGGGTCCTCCTACAATGAAGTGAGCATGAAGAGGGACTGATACAACAATCCCATGCAGTCTTGTACAACGTGCTCTATCACTTCCAACCCCGATTGAATGGCATGGCGGCGTTGCTCTCCGGCTTTCGGGGTTGTAGAGGGTTGTACCTTTAGTCGCAGCTCCACAATCTACAAGTTCAACTCCAATTGAACCTTTGCGGCCTCCTCCTAGGTCTTGCGAACTCTAGCTACCAGTTGGTGAATCTTTTCCGCGGTGGGGAGTGTCGCTAGCACGGCCAACTTCGGTATGCTACTACAGGCCTTCTCTACGACCTATTCTAATCCTTGGTTTTTGTGCTACCAAGTTTTCGTGTTATAGGTTGAGCTATTCTAACTTTTCCTTCTTCTTTCTTAAGACTTGGACAGCGCAACCCTCCCTGGCGCGAAGCTCTGTAGTTACCCCATCCTGCAGCTGGTATAGGGTTTCGCTGGGAAGGGAGGCCAAATTCAACTGCCATCCACTCATGTTAGCTTTGGCTTCTACTAAGATGACACCTTCTGGTAACACCAAAGTGTTCATTGTGTGGGCGTGCAACATCTGCTCAGCTTCGGATGCACCTTCTGCAAGGTGCGGTGTCATCACTCCTGGGGGTCACACCTGTAATGCCTGCAACTGCGCTCTGAGTGCCCCCAACACAGTTGTCTACTCTGTCATTAATTCTTTAAGAGCATCCTTAGTGACATCGTGAACTGGTTCGCCACTGTCAAGAGGGGCTCCCTCAGAGGTCTGTGTTGTCTTTGTCCTCTTCCGTGTGGTTGGCTTCTCCTGGACGCGCGATCTCTTGAGTTGGGTTGATTTTGTTATGTGTTCTCTGTCTCAGCCTCCCCAGGGATGTCCTGCTCCATGGACATTTCCTAACCTTCCTCAGTCTCCTCGGTGGGCACAATTGTGGTTTCTACCGTCTGTGTTGTCATGTTGCCTCAACCACCTTCTGTTGCATGGCCGCTCCCAATTCCTGGCGCTTTATCTCAGCCAACTTCATGATGTGCAGCTTGGTCTCCCTCTTTCACTGTTGTGCTGCGATATTTTCTAGTTCTGCCAAGTCCAGGGAATACCACTTCAAAGACCATGACGCCATCATGTTGATGATTACATCATCTATTGTAATGAATGGCAACTATACCCATGCTCGGGCTGGATCCTTGTGCACCTGGATATATAGGTTATGCATATCTGCCTTGAATTCTGCCATGCTTTGCAAACTCTTATATACCATCGAGGATAATCGTGGCCTACAGTTGATCCATGGTCGTAAGCTTGCCTCTACAAATGCCCAAAATAATTTTATCTCTTGAATCCTCGTTGTGTCTTTCGTTGCTCAGAGCGAGGTGTACCTCATAGCCTCGGGTAGGTTCCTCTCAATGGTGGGAAACTAGCTATCCTCTAGTAGCTCCTTGGCAACCAACAGGATGGATAAGAGCAACCACACATAGTGGAAGGTCTTACCCTGCTCCTGGGCCTCCCTACAATTTGTCAAATACTCATCGCAAAGAAATTGCACCCAGTTGAACTGGACCCCCTCTGCACACTGCTTTTCCAACACAATTACAGCTATTGGCACGTCGTCTATGTGACATTTCATCATTAGCTTGCCAACCAATAGCTGGGTAGCTATGCGCACGCCTTCCTCCTTGATGCTTGTTATTACATACCCTCACTTCGTCTTCTCCAGCTTATATTTGTCCTTCATAGCTTCTGCGAGGGCCAAGTCGCTGCTCTTTCCTACTATGGCTACGTGATGGTTTCCTTTAAGGGGCAGTTGAGAAATCTAGTGAATTACATCGACCGTGATGGGAATCAGCTCCTCTAGACAGAGATACCCATCATGTACTAGACACAGTAGCTGCTGAATGACAAAAATTGTGACAGCCACTCGGTGGTAGTGGGGTATCCACTGCAGATGTAGTAACCCAGCTTTCTCCACACTGCGTAACCATTTCTGTTGCAATAATTGCTCCACGGCCAGCTGTGGGAATTTCTCGCAGTCCACGAGGTCCCAGTCTTCAAACTTTATATGAGGTACCTGTCCTAGCAGCGGACCTTCAAACCTTATTTCATCTGAAAGAAGCGGGGTCTGGAGTGCACTCTTCATGGCCTCGAGGTCCTTCAATATATTGGCTATCCCTTTCCATGGGGGGATGTAGGGGGTAACTTTACTGCTGAAGGTACTTGGGAAACATTCTCTGTCTCATTGTCCTGTGCTTCAATTTGGGTGATCAGGACTTTGGAACCTCTGGTGCAGCTGCCACTTCTCCAAGCTCCTCTTGGGTCACACGGGGCTCTGGGGTAACTTGTGCGAATCGACTATGGTTCTCGCAGTCGTCATCATTTCTACACTGGATTTGTTCGGTCACATACCCATGGGTGTCAAGGTAGCTTGGTGCTCAATGCTCTATACTGGCTCAAATCTCAAACAACCATGTGTTGCCTTGAGGCTACCCCAAAGAATTTTATAGTAATGTTTGAATTTGAATTCGACCATTCCCTCCACTTCTGAGTCATTAATACCTTCTTGGTGGTAGATCATCCCGAATCTAGCTCTTAATTCATGTCTTAATGGCCCACCACCTACTTCTTTCTGCCTTAAATTGGACCTCTTGTCATGAATAGTGACATCAGTAGTCACCTCCCAGCCTATGCACACAACATCACAACCCATTACACGTGACCGCGACCCCTGTGACACACTGACCCTACGCGGAACCTCCTTTCCATGCAGCTCTCTTGTAGTCTCTTTTATAGTCTCGTACGCTCTTTCAACTGCTTGGATCACTGAGACTGTGCTTCCTACAGATAGTAAGGTGGTCACACCCCTGGTGTGAGGCTTCAATTTTCCCGCTAGCCCAAGCCACGGGCACCTTTCAAATACCCTTGCATCCGTTAGTGCGTCGCATTCTTCTTTGTATGGTACGCTCCCCTGTTTAGTAAGGTGCAATCGTAGCCATGGTAGTAGGGTCATAACTCCTTCTAATGTAGTAGTAGGGCTAGCTAGATTGGGCCCCATCATGCTTATTTTCTCGTGACCCGCTTGCACGACTTTGGTTTCTAGCTCACTGATTTCTTTGTCTAATGTCATGCTTTTCTTCCTCAGACGTGCCCAATATTCATCGAGTTCACAAAGTTTCAAGCTCCCTCATCGAATGGATTCCTATAACTGCCTAATTCCTTTACCCAGGTCCTCGCATGGCTGCATAATCTCTTCGCTATGGTCCCTGTGCGCTGTCACAATTATAGGAGTGATTACGTGGGGATTCTTTCCCAAAGTTATGGCCTTGACTTTTCTCATCGTCTTCGAAACCATTTCCGCACTCAGGTTCTTGCACATGGCCCTATAGGCCCATTGGACTGTTAGTATGCGCAGGTCCCAATCAGCTCGTCCTGCCTTGTAGACTCTGTTCATGATTCCGCATATCTTTGTGAAGGCTCTGATGTGGAATGTTTGTCACTTTTGATGCTACCGTGTTGGGTTCTAATTTACAATCCTCAGTCTAGGACGTGCTTGCACAACACATGACTACACCCATCAACACAGGTGGGCATGTAGACTGCTTCGTCCTGGCTGCCCAGCTCGCGTTCGACATTGGGGACTTCAAAACCGTAAGTGCATCCATCTTCTACATTTGCACCAGTTTCAAATATTCTTCTAGTTTGTATTCCACCATCATGTGGGTGTCGTCTGCAATGCCCATTCCTGCGCATCATACCACTACTGTTTCGGTACTGCACTTTCAAATTTGTCTAAGAATTCATCCACTCCTACTACCCCCTCATAGGATGGCAGTGCCCTTGCTTCGGTCGTCACGCACCACGGTGATCTAATCATCATGTTGCAATTCAACATTGTTACTTCGTGCAACCGGTTCTTCCAGTGTTCTATTTCTTCATCTAAGTCTAAAGTACAGGAACTGTCGTGCTCCCATGAGATTCTCCCATATACTGTTGAGTTCACTCGATCCTGGTCTTGCGCCGTTATCTGGTAAATGCAATCTAGCTCATCATCGTGCACAGGTTTAGTGTAGCATGCTCCTTCGGCTAGATCTAGCGGAACTACTATACGGAGAGGCTTTTTCTCGAATATCATCTTCCTATTTTTCACGTTGATTACTCCATTCATATCGATGGCCCAATCTATTCCTAGCAACATGGGGTAAGGGTTTTTGTCATCAGCAATATTTATCACCTCAAAGTTTGTCTGCATGCTCATACCTTCGATATCAACTATTACCCTTTGCAACCTCCCCATGGGCAAGACCTTTTATTGCTTCACCATCCATAATTGAATAGGGGACCACTACAATGCGGGCCTGCCCATGTGTTCCCATGTCTGCTTTGGTAGCACATTTGCATCCGAACCCAGGTCTAGAATTACGTGATCCATTTCATATTCGCCAATCTACGCCGCCAATCTCATTTCCCTCCTGGTGCGTAATGCATGCTTTCCCAGTTTCCAGACTACACACGGTTCCCCTAACCCTGCGCACCTAGTTATCAACTCCTATAGTCCTTTAACCACCTTGTTATCACACAACAATTTCATGCGTGTCTCTAAAAAGTTAGTTAGCATAGAAGGATCCATCCTTGTCTCTAGTTGATCCTTACTATCTAAAGTAGAGGCCTCCGCGAAGCTCTTCTTAGCTTCCATAAATGTCTCCTTTTCACGTTCCAATTCAAGCTCAGGTTCCTTTGTAGGAGCCTTGCGAACCCATGTACCTTCCTCGGGCTGCTTCCCCTTATCTTCCCCTATGGTCATGCCACTTCTGATCATCATGTTCACATTGGGGTCTTCTTCGTGTGGTTCAGACCTCATCATTTGAATATTCTGCATCAGAGTAGGCTGAAGTACCCCTTTCTCCCGCATTTGCGCAATCAACGCAGGACAATCTACTACTTCATGATCGAATTGAGAACAGTATGAACAAGATAGTATCGTCGAGTTGGTACAATCAAGGGCGTAGTGCCCTGACCATCCACAATTGTAACAAATTAATTGTCCGCGGCCCCTTCCTAGCCCCATTCCTCCTTGTCCTTGACCTCGCCCCTGAAATCTAGCATGTGCCATCCTTGCAGCTGGGTTGATGCCTCACGTTTCTATCTGAATTCGATAGGCTGGGGTCCACTCCATCATCAACTCATAGCTACAAAAGTTGCGCTCGTTGTGGCCCACCGACCTACAAAAATTACAAAACAGCTGCTGCGGAGTCTGTGTATACTTTTGCAACAGATGACAATTGTACATTGTGTGTTTTCCTCCTATTTGATAGATCGCACACCATAGTAGGGGTGTCGCACTCAGCCTTGCTTGTGCCTTTAGTCTCAATGGCATTGGCCCCCCTCCTGCCAAGTAGTTAGTGATTACCAGATAGTGATCATTATTGTCACCTTGGACTTTGCATTTTATACACCACACTTGCTTGCAAGCCTTTTGCCGCGATGCCCTATCGTACTTCAAGCTCTGTATTTCTAGGTAGAGATTCTGTCACTGTGCATGAATCTGTTGAACTCCTAGCCCTAGATCCTGTATTGGTGTTTCATGCAACCTCATTGCCATTTCCAATTCTTCGGCCTAGGTTGAAGCTTCTGCTGTGATAGCGTCGTCCTCAGGTGGGGTGTCAAAGATGACACAAAGCACAAGTGGTGTTATGCATCTGTTAGCATCATATTAGCCTCATGGATCATACTCTTCAGCTGCTGATCTAGATGCCATGGTGTCTCACCTGGAAGCATCGCGATCTTCTTAAATTCGATGTTTGACTGCGTCTCTGATTTTGGCCAACTAAATTCTTTGTTCAGTGCATTTTGGATCTCTGCTATTCCTGCATTCGGGTGATAATTTGAGTGCTTGATATACCACATCAATGTGCGATCCTGTAGCTTGCTTATGAACGTAGCCTTCTTAATGTTATCATCCGTAACCCCTTATGCTTCCAACATTGCTCTTACGATGAACCAAAACTGATCTGGGTCCTCATTCCCTACTCCTCTGAATACAGGTAGCTTAATCGTGCTCACCATACTAAACTGCTTGGTTTGGTGGAGGTGGTGTGAGCAAAGACGAAGGTGAAGGAGGTGACGTGAGTGGCGACGTAAGTGGAGATGCTAACTGTGGAATGCGCTCCCTTATCAAAGTGACCGCACTCCTCAGAGAGACCCAAGTGAGCTCTTCCTCACTCTCTCGCGAAGGTGAAATTAAGAGACTATTTCCGAGTTCCCTGCTACCTATGTATACCTTTCCACTCCGCGTCGTTCCAAACATTAATGTATTCACATCATCCATTTTTCACATAACAACATCTTAATCCAAGTATTCAAAGATTTGATGTACTTACCTCGCGGCCCTTGAGAAAACGTCTTTCTGCTTCGTTGTAGCTCACAGTCATGTCTATCAAAAATCCAGTGATAAACCCTCCTATTATCCGATCAAGCCAATGGTCCACAGCTTGCACGATATTGTCTTCTGATGCCTCTAGTCTGCACACTAACTCTGGAGTCCACACTATTGGTTGATCGAGCTTGTACCTTCCTTGGCTATTGACTAACCTCGCGATCCAGTTATATAGTTCAAATGGAAGGACGTGAAAAAGATCTTGTGGATTTCCGTATATATGTAGTTTTTCATAAAATAATCTCTCAAGTTGATAAAGCGTAAAATAATTCAAGAGAGATATCGTTTCCAATCCTTTAACAAAATGGAAAAGATAAGCACTCGACAATCTTTTCATATTTAAAGAGTATGAAAAGCACTTAAAGAGGACTCCACTTTGAGGAACGAGTGGTCTCTAGGTAGCAACTGGTTCCGGTGATGTTGGAACTTCTCAAAACATATTGATTTATGTGAAGAGGCTAGCTAATAAGTCCACTCATTGCAACTGTTCCTCAAAAAAGGTAAAACAACCAAGTGAAAGCATATGATCAGCCAAAGGGATGGTGGCAATGGAATGCAGAAAAGAAAGGCTCATTTGATGAAAAACACTGATAGACTGGCAATCACAAGGGTTAAAATGGAAATTAGTTCATTTTTAGACAAGCTTGAACCATAGGGAACTATGCTTGGATTCAGTTTCATGTTTAAACAAGCTTAAAACAAAAAACTATGCTTGAATTTAGTTTCATTTTTACACAAGCTTAAAACGAAAAACTATTCTTGAAATTGGTTTACATGCCCCCCACATTGTGAAAGGAAGAGTCTCCTATAACCAGATGGAAGTCACTGTGGTGAAGCAGGACAGTTATCCAACACTTTTTGGCTTCATCCAGATAGGGACAAAGGTGAATGGGGTGATTCCCTTCACATAACCTACAGGAAAACTTAACTTTACCATTAGGTGCATGCCTAAGTTTCATTACATTTACCTAAGTAGTTGACTCATGACTATGAGGTAGATGGAATGAAGGTTATTTTACAAGAGCAAGTGAAAGACTCGACTGGATTGTACGAGATATACTCAAAGACTCAACTTGGAACTTTTCTCGAGGGGACCTTGTTTCATTTTTAAACAAGCTTAACACAAGACAAGGAACTTTGCTCATACTCCTTGTTTCATTTTTTAACGAGGTTGAAATAAGACAAGGAACTATCCTCATGGGCTTGTTTCATTTTTTAATGAGGTTAACACAGTAAAAGAACTATCATCCTATCGTTAGTTTCATTTTTTAATGAGGTTTACACAAGACAACTATTGGACAGCAGAAGCCCCGCATAATAGTCATGGGGCACAAAGCCCGAGATTTTGGGTAAAGATAGCGTAAAGGCTCCGCAGGATGTGCGGAGCATGATTTGTGATAAGTAGAGTCAAAAGGGTAGTTTGCCCAAGCATAATGTAAAGAAATGTAAATGAGTTAGCCCACCCATGGATCGTGGTCCATGGAAACGTATAAATAGAGTGAGGCTCTATGGGTAGAGGTAACTTAGTTCTTTTTTGGCATGCACTCTTAGATCTGATATGCAATGGGATTTCGAGAAGGGAAAGTTTGGAAGTGTCTGTAAGTTCGAGTCAAGGGTTTGGGTAGTAGATAGAGGCTCTACAACTGTGTGCGTAGAGGCCTAGAAGAGTCCGCAACTGTGTGCGTGGACCCCTACAGCTAAGTGCGCAGGGCAGATCTGGATGTATTGGTGAAGAAGTTGAATAAAGCTAATTTGTTTCTGAAATTATGTGTTAAATCTGAATTATTGTCGATCTAGTTTTTGTATGTTTACTACAACTATTTGATCTATGCGCATCTGATTATACCTAAATCTATGGCTATTCTAAGTGCGCGAACTGGTTAACTCTGATAAATGTTTTCTTAAAGATCACAAAAAGTAGATTGAATACATAAACAAAAAAATAATAAGTAGTAAGGATTATTCTAGGTCTGGATCTACGTGAAACCTCACCCTTGATATTTGTGATGCTGCAATTATGGCCTAAGGCAACCCCTGCTTCCAGACTTGGTCCAAATACTTAAAAAATAGTATTTTACTCGTACGTGACATTTCCCTAAGCTAAACGCATGTGTACATGGGTCAGTATATACCCAACCCACGTATATGTCTTAAAACACTTAAAAAAATTAAATCTCCTTAATTTCGAGTGGAGATCACGAGTTTTACCTGTTGATTACCTATTAGTGCCCGTGGCCCAACTGTTCCCAACAAATTCCCAACTCAAAAACTACTTTGGGAGAAGTATAAAAAGGCTTCAATGGAAAGGCCTTAGGGAGGAGAGAAGAGAGGAAAGAGAGAATTACTCTACTAAGATCATCCCTAATCAAGTCTAAAGATCCATGTGCTTCTAGCACTTCCCCCACTACAGGAAACCCTTGTTTCCTTTAGTTATGATGTCATTTCACTAGCTGAGATATCTTTCTGTGAGTCTGTTATCACCCTAAAATCTTTGTCTCTAAGCTTTGGAAAGTTTCCTTGTTTCTAGTCATAGTATTATAAGTTTTGAGTCATCTCATCACAATTAGTGTCATTCTCATTTACAAACCCTTCTTCTAGTCATGGTGTTAAAGGGTCTCTAGGTCATTTCATGCTTTAAGGGTTAGGTCATAAGGTTAGAAGTCTTTTAAGGTCATATCTCTTTTCCAAATAAAGTTTGACAACCTCCTTCCATGTCCTAGAAGCCTCACCTAGTGTTTAGAAGTCATATCTCACATAATTTTGGAGAAATTTTGAAACTAGCTACGAAATCACTAAACTAGGAGTTTTCGTAGCGCGCTACGAAACCCCTGAAAAAGCCTGTTCCACTATTAAAAACTCTGCTTTCTGTGTTTACTAGTCAACTTCCAGAAGGGGTCATGAGCAGCTTCGAACTCAATTTTGAAAACGAAAAGAGGATTTTCTTCCTAACATACAAAAATACAAAAACCTCTTTCAGTTCCTTCAAATTCGTTCTGACGTGGTAGGAATTTATGATTAAATGTGCACTACGAAACTGCTGAAAGTCAAGCTGTCTTCTGGTTTTAGTAGTCTTTTTCAAGATCCGTTTCTGGTCACAGGAAAAAGTAATTTTGAATTATGAAGGAGGCTTCTTTTTATAAACTCTCCATCTACAATAATGTATCTCACTTTCTTCATAAGTGTTTGCAGTTGGGAGATAATAAGCTTTCTTTGAAACCCAAATTTCAGGGAACAAATTTTTCCTGTTTGACACGTGTTTTTCAAGGACAGGTTTTGGATAGCTGGAGAAGTGTTTTAAAAAAAGAAGAAGAGGTTTTTGTTCGAGAAATCATGGAATAGAAAAAACTCCTTCAGTTTTGAAAAATGTGTCATAGATGAGGAGATAAAGGCTCTGTCCCACGTACCAACTTTCAAGGATCCTAAACCTAAAATAGGGAGACATGTTCCCTAATTTCTAGGGTTTGTCATCAGCAATCGAGTGACAATGTGGGAGGCTTCATCAAATTTGACTTCATGAGGCTGCAGTTGTCAAAGAATGCATTTAATGTTTAGTTTAGGTGGTTTAGTCATAATACGGAGTTACACTCCTAATTGTATTAGGTCTCTAGGTCTGCTAGTTAGCTGTCAAATGCATTTATATGTTTGTTTTATGGTTAGAATAGGTGCCATTGATGGAAAATTCGAATTCCCCTCATGATGGAGGAAGGAATCCAAGCTTGTAATAAACTCTATATATGACAAGAGATGTAATGTACAAAGGGTTGGAAATTTTCAAAGAAAGAAGCACATTGTGCTATTGTATGTGACTGCATGTTTTCAGGTTAATACAAAGAGTTGCTTTCACTACTTAGGATTCAGAAAGGGTTTCAATGTTTGATTTTCCTCATGGCTTCCTTAATATACTTACTTGCAGTGGTATAGACACATGTTACTTAGAATACATTTGATGATGCTCTAACTTCCTTCATGTGTTTGTAGCCTGTGTTCCTTACATAATATCTCTGTTTTTCTTCTATGTTAAAACCCTCTATGCCTTGACTTCCATGTGAAATTGATCTTGTTGTTGTACTGAAACACACTTTCACTACATAGCCCAATGGAAGCTTGTTGATTCATATTTCAACCATTTATATATTTTTGTTCGAATTTTCCATAGAGTTAGCCATCTAATCTTCAAAGTAAAATCTTTAATCCAGTGAGAGAGCCCTCTTAGGTTGAGGAGGCTAAGCCTCAGCCAAAAGTTTGGTTTGAAATATTTACTCAAAGTCTTCCTGATCAGCAGCCTATTAGGGGTTGATTTTGTGATAACATTTTGGTGCGTCTGCCAGGAGCCTGAAGATTATTCATTCCCGAAATAAAGAAGTTGAACTTCTGAAGGTAGGAGAAGCTCAGACATCTTTTTGATGCTGCAAAACTACCTTGGTGACTCCACACATCAAATAAAAAATTGGAAGGTGACTCCAATGCTAGAAGATCAGTAGCTTGATGAAGTTTCAAAATGAGTTCCATTGCAAGAATGAATGCCAGGTATGCCCCTATGAATCAGTCTCATATCCCTGGTTTTCCAAATCCTATGCCAAAGGTTGATTGGTTAGATGATCTTCCAATATTCAAAGATGAAAAGAAAGACAATGCTGCTCTTCA
>APFE031453149.1:63812-89931 GCA_000404065.3 Pinus taeda
ATGATTACAAACACCAAAAAGAAATAATGGAAGAAATTTTTTATAACCCTCAGGTAGAGGAAAAGGTTGTTCATTTTTGTAATTCCTTGCAGCAGCTTGCATCAAAGAATGATCTTTATAATGAAGAAAATTACATTGTTTGTGGGCATCATTCAGAAAGGCAGTTGGATAGCATATCAAATAAATTTTGGGTGGCTGAGGATCAGTTGTTTGAATATATAGAATGTTATGAGAATCATCAAACTAACCATGTTTTTTTTGACCCTATAGCTAACTACATGGAAAAGATTTACTATTCAGGGTTCCAGTTATATGTTCGTCTTGAAGAACAGTTACACCTCATGTTGCCTTGGTTATTTCAGTATCTAGTTTATTGTTGCTTCAAGCACAGTCAAGAGATTCAGGTGTCAGATTAGATCGATGATTGGCTTCATTGGAAGTTTCATGTTCCTTGAGCTACAAGTGGAGATTGCAGCTGATAGGGTAGGTATGAATGTGCAAATAAGCTCAGGGTAGGTTGACTGAGCATCTGTTTCAGTAGGTGCAATTTGAATTATTCATTCAGAAATCATTAAATGCTTGAGGAGAAAATTGGGCAGAGGTTCAGAGTTTTATTCTAGAGGATGGATAGCAGCACTGGAGCTACAAGTTCTTAGTATACCACAAGGGCACACTATCCCTAGTGGAGCCACTGTTATCACCCTAAAATCTTTGTCCCTAAGCTTTGGAAAGTTTCCTTGTTTCTAGTCATAGTCTTATAAGTTTTGAGTCATCTCATCACAATTAGTGTCATTCTCATTTAAAAACCCTTCTTCTAGTCATGGTGTTAAAGGGTCTCTAGGTCATTTCATGCTTTAAGGGTTAGGTCATAAGGTTAGAAGTCTTTTAAGGTCATATCTCTTTTCCAAATAAAGTTTGACAGCCTCATTCCATGTCCTAGAAGCCTCACCAGGTGTTTATAAGTCATATCTCACATAATTTTGGAGAAATTATGAAACTAGCTACGAAATCACTGAGCTAGGAGTTTTCATAGCGCAATATGAAACCCCTGAAAAAGCCTGTTCCAACATAAAAAACTCTTCTTTCTGCATTTACTAGTCAACTTCCAGAAGGGGTACTGAGCCGTTGAGAACTTAATTTTGAAAACTGAAAGAGGATTTGCTTTCTAACATACCAAAGTACAAAAACCTCTTTCAGTTTCTTAAAATGCGTTCTGAGGTGGGAGGAATTTATGGTTAAACTTGCACTACGAAACTGCTGAAAGTCAAGCTTTGTCTTCTGGTCTTAGTAGTCTTTTTCAAGATTCGTTTCTGGTCACAGGAAAAAGTATTTTGGAATTATGAAGGATTTTTCTCTTTAAAAATTCTCCAGCTACAATAACCTATATCACTTTCTTCATAAGTGTTTTCAATTGGGAGATAATAAGCTTTCTTTGAAATCCAAATTTCAGGGAACGGATTTTTCCTATTTGACACGTGTTTTTCAAGGACATATTCTAGAC
The DNA here is from genome assembly GCA_000404065.3 of Pinus taeda. Classification (NCBI taxonomy): domain Eukaryota; kingdom Viridiplantae; phylum Streptophyta; class Pinopsida; order Pinales; family Pinaceae; genus Pinus; species Pinus taeda. The sequence goes on from APFE031453149.1 coordinate 65,314, forward strand.
AGTTGGAGAAGTATTTTAAAAAACCAAGAGATATTTTTGTTCTAGACATCATGGAATCAAACAACCTCATTCATTTTCTAAAAATGTGTCATGGATGAGGAGATAAAGGCTCTGTCCCACGTACCAACTTTCAAGGATCCAAAACCTAAAAACAGGGAAACATGTTCCCTAATTTCTAGGGTTTGTCATCAGCAATCAAGTGACAACGTGGGAGGCTTCATCAAATTCGACTTCATGAGGTTGTATTTGTCAAAGGATGCATTTAATGTTTAATTGAGGTGGTTTAGTCATAATAAGGAGTTACACTCCTAGTTGTATTAGGTCTCTAGGACTACTAGTTAGTTGTCAAATGCATTTAAAGGTTTGTTTTATGGTTAGAATAGGTGTCACTGATGGAAAATTCGAATCCCATCATGATGGAGGAAGGAATCCAAGCTTGTAATGAACTCTATATATGACAAGAGATGTAATGTACAAAGGGTTGGCAATTTTCAAAGAAAGAAGCACATTGTGCTGTTGTATGTGACTGCATGTTTTCAGGTTAATACAAAGAGTTGGTTTCACTACTCAGGATTCAGAAAGGGTTTCAATGTTTAATTTTCCTCATGGATTCCTTCATATGCTTACTTGCAGTGGTATAGACACATGTTACTTAGAATTAATTTGATGATGCTCTAACTTCCTTCATGTGTTTGTAGGTTGTGTTCCTTACATAATATCTCTGTTTTGCTTCTATGTTAAAACCCTCTATGCCTTGACTTCCATGTGAAATTGATCTTGTTGTTGTACTGAAACACACTTTGACTCCATAGCCCAATGGAAGCTTGTTGATTGATATTTCAACCATTTATTTATTGTTGTTCGAATTTTCCATAGATTTAGCCATCTAATCTTCATAGTAAAATCTTTAATCCTCTCAAGTTGAGGAGGCTAAGCCTCAGCCAAAATTTTGGTTTGAAATAGTTACTCAAATTCTTCCTGATCAACAGCCTATCAGGGGTTGATTTTGTGATAACAGAGTCATGGAAGGAGCCTCTTTGAAGCCATGAGTTTTGACTACCAAAGGAGTCCTTGAACAGAGCCCTGCAAGGGGTTTGTCCAGAAGAACTATTATACGTAAGCCGCAAGGTTGTGTGGTTCCCTATACCATATTGTATATATAAGGTACACGTTTTCAAGTTTTGAATTCTATAACACAAGATTTTATAGGAAGTTTATATGTGGGATGTATTAACTTCTTGTCTAGTGTTCCTATTTATGTTTACATAACTTGGAAGATTTCTCCTTTGGAATTTGTTATGGTTGACCCATTCGGACATGTATTAGTTCTCGAAACTAGCATATAGGTTTTCACCTACATTGTGCACTTATCAGTTTCCTTTCCCATTTTTGCCTTAGGATCGACCCCACCAAGTTATGGTGCGGAACCTTCTCATTGCTTAGAAGTATCATGACTTGTGTGGTAGAGCCTACCTTATCATGGTTTCCCTAGATAGTACCTTGTTATCACTTGGCACCCATGCTGATTTTTTGTTCCTAGGCTCGGGAGTCCTCTTTAGTCCCACCATGACTTGTGCATTGAAGACTCATTCCTCTTTTCTTCTTTGCTTCATTCTCACCTTATATCCTAGAGGCTCCTTTGTGTTGAGTTGTACTACTGCATTTCATTTTGACCATTTGCACCTTTTGGCCTTGAGCCAACTTCACTTGGACTCATGTTTAAGCCACTTTTTGACCATGTCTTATGCAAAAATCAAACTTGCAACCCCTTAACTTCTGCAACTTGACACACTATGACCCATGGAAGGAACATACCTTTGAGTGTCTTTGACTAGTTTTCGCCTCCATGCATTGAGCATAAGATTGTTCCAATCCCAGGAACTAGATCATCTGCTTCACTGACACTTGTTCTTTCCACTGTACTATAGCATTCTTTTATTTTTTTTCCAGCTTAAAGAAAAAGACAAAAAATTATATATCCCAAAAAGAGCAGGAACGGCACAATATTTCCATTTATTGTTGGCAGCTAGAGTCAGTCGTGTTGCCCTTGAATAAAGCACTCAAAAGAAAGTCTCTTCTCCATTTGGGCGAGATTCAGTTTGACTTAGGTACACCTTAACCTTGTTATTGAGTCAGTTCTCCTCCGATTGGTTATCTCTTTCAATCATATGGAGTGTTCGTTCATGCCTCCTGCATGATGAACTTATACAGAGTCATCATATGCTGCCACATGGTCATCATTGAGTCATGCTTTTGTTCAAGGGAAGTTATCTTGAGTCGGCCTCTCTACAATGTCTCTTGACTCATTTTTTAGTCGGCCATCCCTAATTGTCAGTGTCTTGTCTATCATCACATTAGTTATATTGCTTCTTTACTTGTGCCGGTTTGAGAAGGTCTCCACTGCCTTCTTACTGGTGGGTCTTGTCCTTATTGATGACGACATCTTGCTCCGAGGACAGGGTTAGAGCTGCACCTTGGCCCTATTTTCATTATTGATAGGTCACCTTGTGCTCAACATTGATTAGTATCACGGGTCTTTGACTGAGTGGTTTCCCTTGTGTTCAACATCAGCTTACATTATCACACATTAGGATTCGTACAGTACCTTGGTTTCCATTTGACCCTATTGGTGGATACCTCACCTCTGTGTCAGCATTCATTATTGGTTGGTTACATCTTGTGTACACCGGAAACGTGCTACGGTCAGGTTACTACATCTTTTTCGTCCGGTTCCTTCCACATTATTGGCCTGTGGGTTACACTCATGCTAGATTGATGAAGGATGCCTTAATTCCTTCCTTCTAGCGGATCTTTCCCCATCGACTATGACTCGTTGCTCTGGGGCAAAGGTCTAGACTCCATTTGGCAGTACCTTGGGGTTTGCAGTCATTAGTGGCATATCCTTCACTATCAACAGTGGGAAACCATCATTGTCTCCTGATTGATAGATTCCTCGTGGTGTTTGACTTCAGATCATTTATTCACACTTGTTAGATTGTACTAGCATACCTTGACTCTCATTATCATCATCGGTGAGTAGTCTCACGTTTTTTAATGGTATACATCAATGACCGGTAATCAAAAAATTTCTCACATGGTCAACTTCAGCTCATTCATTCCCATTGTGTAGAAATGTACCACCGTGGTCGGTGAAAACCTCAGGTTGCATCAACATTCATTGGTTCACTTGACAATTGCTCCTGTTGCTACTAGTTGATACCATTCCACCTTATATGTTGCAGTCATTCATGGTGACATTCTATATGCTGTCACCTGAGTTTCCAGTGTAGTACCATCTTATTCCATCATGTTCATTTGGTACTATCGGGATCGGTCTTTGATATCAGTGATCAACTTCATCCTTCAGCATCATTGACATTCTTATATGTGATATTCAGACATGTACTTGTTCGATCAAGATTAGATGATCCATTATGTATTTCCAGTCTTTTATACTTGTATAATTAGTGGATCCACTTGTACTTGATGTGCGGACATGATTTACTTTCTCTGAGCAAGGGTATGCTCGCCTCAAACAATGTTTCTTTCTGATCTACTTTTGTGGCTTGGCAGGTTGAAATTTGGTGAAGTCCTTCTCAGTTTTTGATAGGTTTCCTTTCCATATACTTAATACATTTCAGCCATCATGTACCCATTTTGACCTCATATATTAGGGGGCATATGTTATAGCTCCAAATCTCACCCTTCATGTTTGTGATGATTCATTTATGGCCTAGGGAAACCCCTCCTTCCAAACTTGGTCCAAATACTTAAAAAACATTATTTTACTCCCTATACGCGACATTTCCCTGAGCTAAACGTGTGTGTATATGGGTCAGTGTATACCCAACCCCTGTATATGTCTTAAAACACTTTAAAAAAAATAAATCTCCTTAATTTCGGGCAGAGATCATGGGTTTTACTTCTTGATTACCTATTAGTGCCCATGGTCCAACTATTCCCAATGAATTCTCAACTAAAAAACTACTTTGGGAGAAGTATAAAGATGCTTCAATGGGAAGGCCTTAGGGAGCAAAGTGTTAGCTCTGCTATGCAGAGCTGACTTTCTAATGTTAGAGAAAGGCTTGGTCTGTTTGGTTATGCTCAAAGGGGTTTCACATTGGTCACTCTTCGCTTATTTCCTTCTACCCCGCTTACTCTCCTCCATCTCCATTTCCCTATTTGCCTCCTAAACCCGATAAAGTAACCCCCTTTGACTTTAGCCCCAAGCACAAAACCCCAAACCCACCATAAAACCCTACCATATGTCTTTGCACATCCATAGCTCATCACACCGCATCTCTAACGTTGATCACCCCCACCGATCCGACGGCTCCTGTTGTGCCCGATAAAGGTAACCCGCTCGACCATTTTCCACCATCAGATGCATCTCCGCCCGATCCGGTGGTTTTTGCTTTCATCGCACTAGCAACTTAATCAAATGATAGCACATGATAAGAGTGGTTTTTCTCTCTCATACGCTGCTACATGTCAGTCGTTTAATGGAATCGCTCGGCCTCGGGCTTTTAGCACTTTACGCCCGAAAGTGGTGCGATGAAAACCATTACCGCCCGACCAATCTGCCCTGCCCGTTAAACGTTTGTGCAGCTCCATAGCTCGATGACCATCCGATCTGTCCATTGAAGATCCAATGGATCCACTCACCTCGCTCTCACCTCAGCCAATGGCCTCCGTCGAGCCATCTCTGCCGTTCATTTCCCTGATCCGATGGTCATTCTTCTCGCTCGCCCAAATTGTCCACTCACCCATGCATTCCACGTCCTCTGACCATTTTGTTTCCCGAAGAAGGAGATAACCAGATCCACCATCATCAATCATAGTCAGACCCCCAACAACCATATTTAACAGAAAGCATGGCCAAGGGAGAAAAGGACATAGCACAACTCTGTAACTGAATTTATCAGTCATGGATTCCATCGGTACGAGCACTCCAACCGCCTAAAGGATAGCACAACAACTGAATAGATATGATTCACCCACTGAATCAAGTAACCTCATCTAGAGACTCCATCAGGCAGTTAAATGCAGTTGGTGGTCAATTATGACCCCTCCATACCTGAACGACCTGTTAGAAAATTATATATTACGGAGCAGTGGAACACATATAATATTGTAGAAATATAAACATAAAAAACGCATAAAACAAGAGAGACAGATATACATGGTTCACCCAGTTTAGGCTACATCCACGCTGAACAGCCAGTCCTTCCTTTCTATTATCCAGCAAAATGAAGATACACAACCTACAACAGATCCGTTGTAATATCCTCTGTTTTTTCTCATAGTCTCACCTCTCTGCTTCTCACTCGGAGAATACACATATATTACACAGAATCAATACAAAACCCTCATACAAAGAGAGGGGTTTCCTTCTAGGGAAAAAACCCTAAACTAAACATAAGTTCTACTGTCAGATCATCCACCTAATGAACGACCTAGATTGACTAGAAATTACTATACTTTTACAAGGCAATTTTACATCTGTTTTTAGCTTCGGGGGCACTGCCCCCAAGCCCTCTCTAGGGGACCGCTGGCCCCCAGACCCTCATGGGGGGGACAAGTCCCCCCCGCACCCCCCCGCATGGAGGGGTGTACAAAATTCCTGGGGTATACATCCAGCTGAAACAAAGACATCTGAAAAATCATGCTCCACACTCAATAATCTCCCACTTGAAGAATGATTGTAGCAACTCCACTACTGCTTCATTTGTTGGACAATGACTCCTCTTTGGACCTGGTTGTTTCTAATCTTCATCTTTATCCTTGAAGACCAATTGAAACTGAGCATATTCTTATTTTCTCCCTAGTTACAACTTTTGTTAGCATATCTACAGGATTCTGGCTAGTGTGTATCTTTTCCAGCTTCAACTCTCCATCTTCCAACACTGATTGTATGAAATGGTACTTGAGCTATATGTGTTTAGTCCTGGAATGAAATGTTGAGTTCTTTGCAAGATGAATGGAAATTGGCTATCACTATATAACGTGCCCATATCATGCTCCTTACTCAATTCACCCATAAACCTTTGTAACCAAATCATTTCTTTACTAGCCTCTGTAGCAGCAACATACTCTACTTCTATTGTTGAAAGTGTAACAACACTTTGGATTTTTGAAACCCAACTAACAGCTATTCCACCTACAGTAAATACATATCCTGTAGTGCTCCTCTTGTTATCTCTGTTACCTGCCATATCTGCATCAACATATCCCTGTAGAGAAATGTTTGAACCACCAAAGCATAATGCTTGATTTGTGGTACCTTTAAAATATCTAAGAATCCATTTCACTACTGTCCAATGTTCGTTTCCTGGATTATTCATGCACCTGCTTACAACTCCCACTGCATGTGCAATATCAGGCCTTGTGCAAACCATTGCATACAGTAAGCTTCCAACTGCTGATGCATATGGATCTTTAGACATATAATCCATGTCTTCTTGGGTCTTTGGTCACATTTCCTTACTAAGTTTGAAATGGCTAGAAAAAATTTTACTAACTGGTTTTGCATTGTGAATATTAAATCTTTTCAACACCTTTTGTATGTACTCATTCTGAGACAATGTTAATTTGGAATTTTTCCTATCTCTAGTGATTCTCATACTAAGGATTTGTTTTGTAGCTCTCAAATCCTTCATTGCAAATGAATTTTCCAATTTTCTTTTGAGCACATTTATTTCTTGCATGTTAGACCCTACAACAAGCATGTCATCTACATATAATAACAATATAATATAGCCGCCATCATTTTGCTTTTTAAGATAAACACAATGATCAGAGTGACATCTAGTATAACCTTGTTCAGACATAAACTTGTCAGACTTTAGATACCACTGCCTTGGAGCCTATTTTAAGCCTGTTAGAGCCTAAATCTATGTCAAGCTTAGGATCTAGGATAACATCAAACCACGCTTAACTTGGTAGCTAGCCCTGCTAGGTCGAGAGAGGGCTCTCTCCTGGTCAGTCTCAGCAAAATATGATCAATAAGGGCTTGAGATGACTGATCTTAGGCTAGATATGTGTGCAAAAAGTTTATTTGAAGAAAATGATGTTTTTGTTGGTTCTAATGGAAAGGCAGATTTTGGGTGCAGGGAATGAGGCTCAGTTTTGCAAAGATCTCAATGGGGAAAGGTAGGCAACTGATTTGGCACTTAAAATTGAATGAGATGGAGAGTTTAGACAAGTGAGGAATTGAAGAGGGCAAGAAAAGCCATGGATCCTCTTCAAACAATTTAAAACATAAAAAACTAAAACAAACCCTAGGTAGAGCACTGCAATTTCAATGGATTCTACCTTTACCCTTGTTTGATTTAGTTAAGAAGAAACAAGATAGAAAATGGCATACATAACACATAAGTAATTCACAACTGCAGAAGAAAGCACTATACCAAAACAAAATTCCACATGAATCCCAAAGAATGCTGCAAACCCTGGTCTCAATTCCTTAGCCAAAATCCTGATATGAGTGTACAATAAAGCTCCTTGCTTTCTCAAAAGTCCAACCATGCTAATGACTGAAAAAACATAAGATATAGACAAACCATAGCTCATCCTAGCCTTTAGGGTTTGATCTCATATGTTTAGGAGTTGTTCCAACTAATTCTAAACTGAGAACTAGAAATTAGGCAGTGGAACAACATGCCTCTAGAAACAAGGGAACTGATTCATTGAGTTTCAAACAACTTTTTAACAGATGAATCTACCTCCATAAGTGAAAATTTGACATATTTACATCATGATCCATCAATGTACATTAAATTAAATAAAAAATTTGACATTAAGAAGGTTAAAAAGTCAAACTAGCAAAAGCTAGGCGAAAAACAGAGCATTCCTGGTCAAACTGGGCCAAATTTCCTCTATGCGCCATGCGTGATTCTCTATGCGTAACACCTGTTTGAAGCCACTTTTGGAGGTCTTCCTAATGCCCACATTCACTCCAAGTGTGCTTGTTGGAAAGTTCTACCTGTCTACTTTCCCACCCAAGTGGAATTTCTCAATTTGGTCTCCATTTACCTCTCCCCAATTCAGTTCTCCAAACCCTGCTTCTTGTGTGTCAAAATAGGGGTAGTAAGGTCATTTTTTGAGTGTTTTTGACATTTTTGAGGGCTCAAAACCTGTCCAAATTTCTTGTCCATAAATAGGAAAGCATATTTTTCCATGCCAAATACAAAAATGTTGAGTTTTTGTCATTTGGAGGCTCCCATCAAAAGCAAGCGCCAGGTGGCGCGATGCATAGAGCAGACATTCCTGTTTTTCGAGCAAAAAATTCCAAAAATGCAAAAGTGCCCCAAATTTTTTGGAATTTGGGCTGTGTCTTCTCCATCAAGCATTGTGTTGGGCCAAGGAAGCCTCAACCAATATCTAAAGTCGATCATGCTCCTTTTGCTTCTTTGATGCCCTTTTCAATTTTGCCTTTAAGCTCCTGCTTCTCACCTTGCAGACTTTGTTCCTTGCCATGTAATGATAAGCCATATGTCTCAACAATGTCTTCTCCTTGTTGGCCTTCTCCAACAACCTCTCTAAGTGGATATTTACTCTTTCAAGCCAAGACTCCCGATTGACATTGATCTCTTGCTCAAGTGAAGTGAGCTCCAACCTCCTCCTTTGGGCAACTTGGCGATTCTCCCGAATGTTTTGGAACTCCATAATCACTTGTTTATCTTCAAGCTACTTACTTCTTTGCTCTAGGTACTTTATGATCCACTTAGCCCTCTCCAAGTTGAGGGACAAGGCATTGATGTCCACCTGCTGCTTTTGGATGACTTATTTGAGATTTGTGCTTTGCGGGCCCACATCAGTATCATCACCCTCAATGAGAATGAATTCCAACTCACCTAAAGGCCCCTCATCCTATAATATCTTCTTGCCTTTGTCCTAAACCTATTGTGCTGATGACGAAAGTGAGACTCCTTCCACCCCGGGTGGAGATAATACTCGCTTTACTGCTGTGAACAATCGTCTAGTGCCCTTCTGATGAGTGATAAACATCGACATACTAGCAGTCTATGTCTCATGAACCTCATGCTGATAAGAAGGTCCACCTATCTCATGCAAAGCCTCTGAAGGTCCCTGAGGAGCTATGAAAAACTCAGGAGAAATGAAGTCCTCCCAAGTGATGCCCTGCAAACTGAACTGATGGATGACCACAATATTAATGAGCGCAAAATGATATATATTGTTGAACTGCTACTGAGGAGTCTTGTGTTGTACTAGGGTGGTCATCTTCTCAATTTTTCGGCACATGAAGTAGGGGAGGTTCATCATCCTCACCCTAGTAAAATGCATCCGTAGCTTGATGTGATAGGCATATAAATGGGAAAACCGGCCCTCACAACTGAAATACTTCATCATCAGTTTCATTAGAGGAGCATATGAATCTTTGAGGTACCTAAAAGGAAAAACTCTCCTGAGTTGTCTCAAATAACTAGGCTTGATGTATGGTTCATTATGTTGCCTGTCAATTTGCTGCCTCTTGTTCCATTGCTCTCCAATGTTAGGAATACCGGTTGCTAGTGAAATAGATTCTGGTCTTAAAGTGAAGGTTACACCAACTAGAGTGGCTTGACCATCATGTAAATGAAGCACAAAAAAATGAGCCAACTCATGATGAAACTAGATTCTAGCAACCATCTCACAAAATTCATAGCAGGACTAGTGTTGGAAACAAGTGATGGCCAGAGGGTAGGCCTATAACTCAACAAGAGTGGTAGGTTCTTCCCGAATATGTTTGCCACCTCTATGAGGCCTCCTGGGTGCATGTACCTCTATAGGTGAGTCACTGTGTATCTCCTCTTCATGATCATATGAGGGACCAAACTCCATCTCTGCTAGTGCATGAGCTGTCTTGATGAGGAATAGGAAATTTATGGTGTTTCTTGATTTTCTGCCACCAAGGGAAAAATATGTGAGGGACTATGGACGGAGGAAACAATGAGGATTTTGGGACTATTAGGACAAGGGTTTAGTTAGGGAAACATGAGATTAGGGAGTGATATGGGAGTTTTAGGGATAACAGTTAGCGTTTGGGAATTTATATTTAGGATTTGGGAAATGGGAATTGGGGATAGGGGTAGATAATTTTTGGGAATATGGGAGTTAGGGAATGGGAAATAAACTGGGAAAATGAGTGAGGGAGTGGACAAATGAAGAAGTGGAAAAATAGATTTTCACAGCAAAACGATAGTTTGAAACCCTAAGCACTGTTTTCTTTGAGATATGCAAAGAGGGAGGGTTTGATTTGTGTTTACACAACCACCATAAACTTCATAACAAACGCTTTCACTAGCCAAGAGGGGAGCTTTACTTACTTGTTCACTGGAGGTTTTGGCAAATTTAGGCGACTTGAGGAAGTTTTTGAAGAAACTAGGTTTGGCAGCTCTATGCACCGCGCCTCAAACCCTATGCGTCGTGCCCTTTGTATGCACCATGCTCGTTCAATTTTACACTGAAAATCGTGGCTCTATGCATTGTGCCTACTGAGTGCGCCACGCCAATTGCCCAGTGCACCGCGCCTCTGACTTCGGGCAGTTTTATCAACAATGTTCTTCCTTGACTCAAACATGGCCTTGCTTTGCTTCACTTTTGGTTCTTTGAATGCAAATGGGCTTTTCAAATTGAAGAAATCATTTATATACAAGGAGGTTTTAATTTTTGGTGCATAAGAACCCACTTTTACAATGTTTAAAACATGACTTGACTTTTAAACTCTGTTTTTGAGCTTTTTCACTTTATTTGAGCTTGTGATGAACTCAATGACTTGTGTTTTGTTTGCTTTGTAGGGGATTGGAGCTACTAAGGCTAGGGAAAGTGACCAGGGTTGCAGGTGAAGTGATTTACATATGAAGGAAATAAATTACATGAATTAAACAATAAAACCTGAAATACTCTGTTTTTCCTAAAAATAGAGTTTTGAGGAAAAATACATCTTTGAGCACTTGATTATGAGCAGCCATTTGTTCTTCTTCAATCAGTGAGCGATGGGCTTGAACACTATACTCATTACTTATGGTGATCCTTTGCATCATCTCTTCCACTGCACTTGCCAAAATGTCAAACTTTACCTCTAGAGATGTCGATTCCTCCAGATCTATGTTTTTCATCTCTTCCTTCAACTTTGCCCTTCAGACCAGTAAATGAGCCTCTACATCTACTGCACTATTTTGCATCTCTTCAAGTGTTGCAAGGTTCCTTTCTCTTAGCTGAAACTCTATTTCCAGATGAAATGCACCTGGGTAGTGCAAGAGAGTGGATCCAGGAGGAGGTCTTATATTAACTGGCATTGAATAATAAACTTGGTTAAATCTTGCAGAAAATTGTTGTACTGTCTCCCCTGGCTGTCTTTTTAGCTGGTTATACTCTTCTATAACCAAGAAAGGGTTTTGTATTACCAACCACCTGTCAAGGAAAACTTTGACAAACTGCTGTAAATCTGAGATGCTCGCATCAGGCAAGGTTTTGAACCAACTCTTGACTTCTCCTTGCAAAGAGAGAGAAAAAAGCCTAATACTGACATCTTCTTCATCAACTTCAAAAAGGTCAAGAAAGGACTCAAAATTCAATACATGTTTCTCAGCAGTAATATTGTTTCGTTCACCATCAAATCTTGGTAGATATAGATCATGATTTTTAGGGAAAGCATGGGATATAGGAGGTAAAATCAGAGGCTTGTATCGATTTGGAATTTTACAAGGTATAGGGGTATGTACAAAAGGTGTAGACTCAGTCTTGGTCTCTTGGGGCTCATCAATTTGAAGGCGGTCATCACAAGATTCAGAAAAATGGTCTTGATCAAGCTCAAAGGCATGCAAATCTTTGGTATTTACAATCTTCAAAGGGACGGAGTCAAATGCAGGTTGGGGATCTTTTCTCAAATATAATATACGTTGCAAAGCCTTCTTGACATTCTCGGGAAAATAGAAGAAATAATTTATAACAAAGAACAAAATGTCTTGGATGAAATTCCAACTTGAATACCTCATCTTTCCATATTGTCATTTCATGTTTTTGTTGGTCAGGTTCATCCTCCAGTGCAGTCTTTGGATCTGATCTCGAAAATGATTTGGAATCGCCAGGTGAATGATTTTAGCCTTTCTGGTGTCTGATCATTGTCCACCATCAACCATAAAATCTAACTTGATTCATGTACTGGGGAAATTTTTAGGCTAGATGTTCTGTTTATAATACTAGACTGGAGATTGACTGAAGTAGCTTTTATCTACTTGCGCTAATGCAAAGCAAAAGCGTTTCGAAGGCTACCTGGCTAATCTTCAGACTCCATATGTAGTTTATAGAATGCAGAACACTAACAAACAAACAATTTCTTCCCCAGTATGATCTCCACTATGTTAGAGCCTAAATCTACCTCAAACTGAGAAAGGTAGGATCTAGGTAACATCAAACCACGCTTAACCTGGTAGCTAGCCCTACCAGGTCGGGAGAGGGCTTTCTCCTGGTCAAGATCAATAAAATATGATCAATAAGGGCTTGCGATGATTGAATTGATGACTAATATTAGGCTAGGTATGTGTGCAAAAAGTTTATTTGAAGAAAATGATGTTTTTTGTTGGTTCTAATGGAAAGGCAGATTTTGAGTGCGGGGAATGAGGCTCAGTTTTGCAGAGATCTCAATGGGGAAAGGTAGGCAATTGATTTGGCACTTCAAATTGAATGAGATGGAGAGTTTAGATAGGTGAGGAGTTGAAGAGGGCAAGAAAAGCAATCGATCCTCTTCAAATAGCTAAAAACATAAAAAACTAAAACAAACTCTAGGTAGAGCACTACAATTTTAATGGATTCTACCTTTATCCTTGTTTGCATTAGTTAAGAAGAAACAAGATAGAAAATGGCATACATAACACAAGTAAATTCACAATTTCAGAAGAAAGCACTGTACCAAAACAAAATGCCACATGAATCCCAAAGAGTTCTGCAAACCCTGGTCTCAATTCCTTAGCCAAAATGTTGATATGAGTGTACAATAAAGCTCCTTGGTTTCTCAAAAGTCCAACCATGCTAATGACTGAAATAACATAAGATATATACAAACCATAGCTCATCCTAGCCTCTAGGGGTCAAGCTCACATGTTTAGGATCTGTTCCAACTAATTCTAAACTGAGAACTAGAAATTAGGCAGTGGAACAACATGCCTCTAGAAACAAGGGAACTGATTCATTCAGTTTCAAACAACTTTTTAACAGATGAATCTACCTCCATAATTGAAACTTTCAAATATTTACATCATGATCCATCAATGTACATTAAATTACATAAAAAATTTGACATTAAGAAGGTGAAAAAGTCAAACTGGCAAAACCTAGGTGAAAAACAGAGCATTCCTGGTCAAACTGGGCCAAATTTCCTCTATGCGCCGCCCCTGATTCTCTATATGTAGTGCCTGTTTGAAGAAAATTTTTGAGGCCTTCCCAGTGTCCAAATTTTCTCCTAGTGTGCTTGTTGGAAAGGTTTGCTTGTCTACTTTCCAACCCAAGTGGAATTGTTCAATTGGGCCTCCATTTGCCCCTCCCAAAGTCAGTCCTCCCAACACTGCTTTCTGTGTGTAAAAATAGGGGCAGTAAGGTCATTTTTTTAGTGTTTTCGACCTTTTTTAGGGCTCAAAACCTGTCCAAATATCTTGGCCATTGGTAGGAAAGCATATTTTTCCATGCCAAATCCAAAAATGCTGAGTTTTTGGGAGGCTCCCATCAAAAGTGAGTGCCAGGTGGCGCAACGCATAAAGCAGACATTCCTGTTTTTTGAGCAAAAAATTCCAAAAATGCAAAAAGTGCCCCAAATTTTTTGGAATTTGGGCTGAGTCGTTTCCATCAAGCATTGCGTTGGGCCAAGGAAGCCTCAGCCAATATCTGAAGTCGATCATGCTCCTTTCGCTTCTTTGATGCCCTTTTCAATTTTGCCTTTAAGCTCCTGATTCTCGCCTTGCAAACTTTGTTCCTTGCCATGTAATGATAAGCCATATGTATTAACAATGTCTTCTCCTTGTTGGCCTTCTCTAGCAACCTCTATAAGTGGATATTGACTCTTTGAAGCCAAGACTCTTGATCGACATTGATCTCTTGCTCAAGTGAATTGAGCTCCACCCTCCTCCTTCGACAGCTTGGTGATTCTCCCGAATGTTTTGCAACTCCATAATTGCTTGTTGATCTTCAAGCTACTTATTTCTTTTCTCCAGGTACTTTATGATCCACTTAGCCCTCTCCAAGTTGAGGGAAAAGGCATTGATGTCCACCTGCCACTCTTGGATGAATTCTTTGAGATTTTTGCTTTGCGGGCCCACATCAGTATCATCACCCTCAATGAGAATGAAATCCCACTCACCTGAAGTCCCCTCATACTGTAATGGCCTTTCACCTTTGTCCTAAACATGTTGTGCTAATGACGAAAGTGAGATCCCTTCCACCCTAGGTGGAGATAATACTCGCTTCGCTGCCGCGAACAACCGTCTAGTGCCCTTCTGATAAGTGATAAACACCGGCATACTAGTGGTCTATGTCTCATGACCCTAATACTGATAAGAAGGTCCACTTGTCTCATGCAAAGCCTCTGAAGGTCCCTGAGGAGCTGTGAAAAACTCACGAGAAATGAAGTCCTCGCAAGTGATGCCCTGCAAACTAAGCTGATGGATGGACACAATCTTAATGAGTGCAAAATGATATATATTGTTGAACTGCTGCTGAGGAGTCTTGTGTGTACTAGGGTGGTCATCTTCTCAATGTTTCGGCACATGAAGTAGGGGAGGTTCATCATCCTCACCCTAGTAAAATGCATCAGCAGCTTGATATGATAGACATATAAACGGGAAAACCGACCCTCACAACTGAAATACTTCATTATCAGTTTCATTAGAGGAGCATATGAATCTTTGAGGTACCGAAAAGGAAAATCTCTCCTGAGTTGTCTCAAATAACAGGGCTTGATGTATGGTTCATAATGCTACTTATCAATTTGCTGCCTCTTGTTCCATTGCTCTCCAGTGTTAGGAATACCCGTTGCTAGTGGAACAGATTTTGGTTTTAAAGTGAAGGTTACACTAGCTAGAGTGGCTTGACCATCATGTAAATGAAGCACAAACAAATGAGGAAACTCATGAGGAAACTAGATTCTAGCAACCATCTCATAAAATTCATAGCAGGACTGTCGTTGGCAACAAGTGATGGCGAGAGGGCAGGCTTGTAACTCAACAAGAGCGGTAGGTTCTTCCCGAATATGTTTGCCACCTCTATGAGGCCTCCTGGGTGCATGTAACTCTGTAGGTGAGTCACTGTGTGTCTCCCCTTCATGATTATATGAGGGATCAGACTCCATCTCTACTAGTGGGTGAGTTGTCTTGATGAGGAATAGGAAATTTATGGTGTTTCTTGATTTTCTACCACCAAGGGAAAAATATGTTAGGGATTATGGAGGGACGAAACAATGTGGATTTTGGGACTGTTAGGACGGGGTTTAGTTAGGGAAATAGGGGATTAGGGAGTGATATGGGAGTTTTATGGATAACAATTTGCGTTTGGGAATTTATATTTAGGATTTGGGAAATGGGAATTGGGGATAGGGGTAGATAATTTTTGGGAATATGTGAGTTAGGGAATGGGAAATAAATTGGGAAAATGAGTGAGGGAGTGGACAAATGAAGAAGTGGAAAAATAGATTTTGGCAGCAAAATGATAGTTTGAAACCCTAAGAACTATTTTCTTTGAGATATGCAAAGAGAGAGGGTTTGATTTGTGTTTACACAACCACTGTAAACTTCATAACAAACTCTTTCACCAGCCAAGAGGAGAGCTTAAATTACTTGTTCACTGGAGGTTTTGGAAAATTTAGGCTACTTGAGGAAGTTTTTGAAGAAAGTGGGTTTGGCAGCTCTATGCGCCACGCCTCAAACCCAACACGCCGCACCCTTTGTATGCACCGCGCTTGTTCAATTTTACACTGAGAATTGCAGTGCATAGCTACTGAGTGCATTGCGCCACTTGCCCAATGCACCGCGCCTCTAACTTTAGCTAGTTTTCTCACCAATGTTCTTCCTCGACCCAAACAAGAACTTGCTTTGCTTCACTTTTGGTTCTTTAAATGCAATGGGCTTTTCAAATTGAAGAAATCATTTATATAGAAGGAGCTTTTAATTTTTGATTTATAAGAACCCACTTTTACAATGTTTAAAACATGACTTGACTGTTAAACTCTGTTTTTGAGCTTTTTCACTTTATTTGAGCTTGTGATGAACTGAATTGCTTGTGTTTTGTTGCTTTGTAGGGGATTGGAGCTACTGAGGCTAGGGAAAGTGACCAGGGTTGCAGGTGAAGTGATTTAGATATGTAAGTAAATAAAATTACATGAATTTAAACAATAAAACTTGAAATACTCTGTTTTTCCTAAAAACGGAGTTTTGAGGAAAAATACATCTCTGAGCACTTGATTATGAACTTTATTGGTACTGGAACCTCCCCATGTGCCTGCTGGCTATTATTGGACATTTTTAAACCCTTTTTGATGAAACCCTAATGAAACCATAGACCTAATGACAATGAAACCCTAGAAAAGACTTTTGCAAGCTTTAAGACAAAAAGGTGACTGTATATGATTTTGATGAATAAACATGGGCCAGCAAGTAAATGACATGAGTGAAACTATAGGAGAAGCCACAGCTGTCAGAGGATCCATGCTCCTAATAGAATGCAACTGACTGGGTGGGACACCTAATATGCAATGCAACAAGAGGATTTGATCTCTGACGGAGGGATAAAGATACCAACACTAACAAATCCATACAAGCTCTTCTTCAACCTACACACTAGTTTCTCCTTCCCTTTCACTTCATATCCTTGTGGTTGCTGCATATATATCTCTTCCTCCAAATCCCCATGGAAAAAGGTTGTCTTTACATCTAATTTCTCAATATGCAAATCTTCAACTACTACTAGGAGAAAATATTTTATCAAAATCAATACCTTTCTTCTGTGAAAACCCCTTCACCACAAGTCTAGCTTTGTACCTCTCTTTTCCTCCATCTTCTTCCTTTAGCCTGTAAACCCATTTATTCTTCATTGTATTTTCTCCTCTAGGCAACTTGACTAAGTCCCAAGTCTGGTTATGCATTAAGGAGTCCATCTCTTCTTCCAGGGCTACCTCCCACTTCTTCCTGCTTTCATCTTGCATTACTTCTTCATAACATTTGGGTTCACCAGAATCAGTCCACAATAAATAATATAATGAAGGAGAGTATTGGTCAGGGGGTCTACTTATCTTGGTAGATCTTCTAACACCACTTTCAGGTGTTTGGGGTGCCTGTTGCTGTTGTGGTGGTTGTTATTGTTTTGGTTGTTGATTATTATTATTTTTAGGCACCTTTAATTTTTCAGTGATTTCATCAAGAACTATGTATTCCTTGTTTTCGTTTTCCTGTTTATTTTCCTACAACTGATTCTTATACAAGATCTTTTCATTGAAGATTACATCTTTGCTCCTAATGATTTTGTGATTTTCGTAATCATATAAGCGATAACCAAAATCATTAACACCATATCCAATAAAGGTACATTTCTTTGACTTTGCCCCAAGCTTTGTTCTATTTTCTTTATCAATATGGAAAAAGGCCTCACAACCAAAAGGCTTTAAAAAATAGTAGTTTACCTTTTTACCTGTCCATGCCTCCTCTGGAACACCACCATCCAAGGAACTTGAAGGCCCTCTATTTATTAGATAAACTACAATGTCTACAGCATCTGCCCAAAACTGTAAAGGCAATCCTGCATGTAATCTCATGCACCTTGCACGCTCCATGATTGTTCTGTTCATCCTTTCTGACACACCATTTTCTTGTGGCGTTCTTGGAACTGTCTTCTTTCTGCGAATTCCATGCTCTGAACAGTACCTATCAAACTCTTTGCTGCAATATTCACCTCCATTGTCTGATCTAAGACACTTCAATTTCTTTCCTGTCTCAATCTCAACCAAAGCTTTCCATTTCTTGAAAGTATCAAATACATCAGATTTATTCTTAATACAATAAATCCAAGTTTTTCTAGTTGCATCATCAATAAAAGTAACATAATAATGAGAGCCACCAAGAGATGATACCTGTGCAGGCCCCCATACATTTGTATGCACAAGCTCTAATGTTTCGCCTTCTTTTCTTTCCCAACTCTAAGAAATCTAACTCTCTTCTATTTTCTATAGATGCAATTCTCATAGAAGTCCAAATAAACATTCTTCAAACCCAGCAACAAATTCCTTGAGTGAAGAATCTTCATCCCCTTTTCACTCATGTGTCCGAGCCTATGATGCCATAATGTTGCATCTGCTCCTTTGGAAGTTAAAGCATTAATAGAGCTAGAAATACCATTGCATAAATACAATGTACCAACCTTTTCATCTTTTGCTATTACCAAGGCTCCTTCGGTGACCTTCCATGCTTTATCTGTGAAAGTTGTCACACAACCTTCATCACCTAACTACCTTGTTAAAATCAGATTTTTCTTTAGATCTAGAACATGCCTTACCTGCTTTAGTAGCTGTTGGTTTCCATTCTGTTGTTTTACAAGAACCTTACCCATTACGACAATTTTATAGGGTTTATCATCACCCAAACGAACTTGTCCAAAATCTCCTTGAACATAGTCATGAAAATATTTCTTATCATGTGTGGCATGGAATGAGGCCCCTGAATCCACCACCCAAGAATCAGTAATATTTTTGAAAGAAAGAATCAAAGCATCTTGTAACACCTCACCTGTCACATTAGCTTCATGATTGTTTTCTTGCTGTGCATCTCCTTATTTTCCCTTCCGAGATCTACTGTCTTTCTTTAGGTGTCCTTTCTTTCTGCATTTCCAGCAGACTATCCCCGATTTGGACTTGGATCTACCTTTCCTTGATTTACTGTGATATCCTGAGCTCTTTCCTCTTTCCATTTTTCTTCCCCTAGACTTTGCACTCAAAGCATTACCCGACGTCTCACCAGAGCTTTTCCGTCACATTTCCTCGCTAAGGATAACAACGACAACATAATCAAACTTTAAAGTACTAGATCTAGAAATAGAGTTAGTAATGGAAATTACTAAACCATTCCAACTTTCTAGTAATGAGCACAAGAATAACAGAGTTCTAACTTCATCATCAAAGTTTACCCCTATATAACATAACTGACTTGTAACAATACTAAAATCATTTAAATGGTTTGCAATAGATCCACCTTCCGACATCTTCATATTAAATAACAGTTTCATAAGAAATACCTGATTTGAGGTCGAGGGTTTTTCATATAGTTTCTCCAACGCTTTAATCAAACCCTATGTCATTCTTTCCTTCGAAATGTTGAAGGTGACCAATGCTGTGAGGCACAACCGTACTATTCCGAGCACCTTTCTATGAAGAAGGTTCCATTCTTCATATGTCATACCCGTCGACATCTTTGTTTTTCCGCCCAATGAGAGGTATAGATCTTTCTGATACAGATAATCTTCCATCTACATCTTCAAGAGTGAGATGTTTTGGCCATTAAATTTCTCGACCCTAAACATACCATCGTCCACCATTTCTCCCACTCGAACTAGGAACCCTTCTTTCCTGCGATTTTATCAGCCAAATAGACCTTCAGCTCTAATACCGGTTGTTAGAAAATTATATATTATGGAACACATATAATACTACAGAAATATAAACACAAAAAATGCATAAAACAAGAGAGACACAAATATGCGTGGTTCACCCAGTTTGGGCTACGTCCACCCCGAACAGCCAATACTTCCTTTCTATTATCCATCAAAATGAAGAGACACAACCTACAGCAGATCCGCTGTAATATGCTCTGTTTTCTCTCACAGTCTCACCTCTCTGCTTCTCGCTCGGAGAATACACATATATTACACAAACTCAATACAATACCCTCATACAAAGAGAGGGGTTGCCTTCTAGGGAAAAAAACCCTAAACTAAACATAAGTTCTATCGTCAGATCATCTGGCTAATGAACGACCCAGATTGACTAGAAATTACTATACTTTTACAAGGAAATTCTACATCTGTTTTTAGCTTCGTGGGTGCTACCCCAGAGTCCCGGCCGGTGGACTGCTAGCCCCCGGACCCCCGTGGGGGGGACAAGCCCCCTGCACCACCCCGCATGGAGGGGTGTACAAAATTCCTGGAGTATACATCTAGCTGAAACAAAGACCTCTGAACAATCATGCTCCACACTAAAAAATCTCCCACTTGGAGAATGATTGTAGCAACTCCACCGCTGCTTCATTTGCTGGACAGTGACTCCTCTTTGGACCTGGTTGTTTCTCATCTTCACCATCATCCTTGAAGACCAATTGAAACTAAGCATATTCTAAGTTTCTCCCTAGTTACAACTTTTGTTAGCATATCTGCAGGATTTTGGCTAGTGTGTATCTTTTCTAGCTTCAACTCTCCATCTTCCAACACTGATCGTATGAAATGGTACTTGAGCTGTATGTGTTTAGTCCTAGAATGAAATGTTGAGTTCATTGCAAGATGAATGGCACTTTGGCTATCACTGTATAACGTGCCCATATCATGCTCCTTACCTAATTCACCCATAAACCTTTGTAACCAAATCATTTCTTTACAAGCCTCTGTAGCAGCAACATACTCTGCCTCTGTTGTTGAAAGTGCAACAACACTTTGGATTTTTGAAACCCAACTAATAGCTATTCCACCTACAGTAAATACATATCCTGTAGTGCTCCTCCTGTTATCTCTGTCACCTGCCATATCTGCATCACCATATCCCTATAGAGAAATGTTTGAACCACCAAAGCATAATGCTTGATCTGTGGTACCTTTCAAATATCTAAGAATCCATTTCACTGCCATCCAATGTTCCTTTCCTGGATTGTTCATGTACCTGGTTACAACTCCCACTGCATGTGCAATATCAGGCCTTGTGCAAACCATTGCATACATTAAGCTTCCAACTGCTGATGCATATGGAACTTTAGACATATAATCCATGTCTTCTTGGGTCTTTGGGCACATTTCCTTGCTAAGTTTGAAATGGCTAGCAAAAGGTGTACTAACTGGTTTTGCATTGTGCATGTTAAATCTTTTCAACACCTTTTGTATGTACTCATTCTGAGACAATGTTAATTTACGATTTTTCCTGTCTCTAGTTATTCTCATACCAAGGATTGTTTTGCAGCTCCCAAATCCTTCATTGCAAATGAATTTGTCAATTTTCTTTTGAGCACATTTATTTCCTGCATGTTAGATCCTGCAACAAGCATGTCATCTACATGCAATAACAATATAATATAGCTGCCATCATTTTTTGCTTTTTCAGATTAAACACAATGATCAGAGTGACATCTAGTATACCTGTTTTAGACAAAACTGCAAATTTCAGATACCACTGCCTTGGAGCTGTTTAAGCCATACAAGCCTTCTCAACCTGCACGACCAAGTTTCTCCTTCCCTTTCACTTCTATCCTATGTGGCTGCTGCATAATTATCTCTTCCTCCAAATCATGGAGAAAGCTGTCTTACATCTAACTGCTCAAGATGCAAATCTTCAGCTGCTACAAGACTCAAAATAGTTCTGATTGAAGTCATTTTTAACAACAGGAGAAAATACTTCATCAAAATCAATACCTTTCTTCTGTGCAAACCCCTTCACTACAAGTCTAGCTTTGTACCTTTGTTTTCCTCCATCTTCTTCCTTCAGCCTGTAAACCCATTTATTCTTCAATGTAGTTTTTCCTTTAGGCAACCTGACTAATTCCCAAGTCTGGTTGTGAATTAAGGAGTCCATCTCTTCTTCCATGGCTACCTCCCACTTCTTCCTGCTTTCAACCTCCATTGCTTCTTCATAACATTCGGGTTCACATGAATTAGTCAACAATAAATAATATAATGAAGGAGAGTATTGTTCAGGGGGTCTACTTATCTTGCTAGATCTTCTCACACCACTTTTAGGTGTTTCGGGTGCCTGTTGCTGTTGTGGTGGTTGTTGATTATTATTATTTTCAGGCACCTTTACTTTTTCAGTGATTTCATCAAGAACTGCGTATTCCTTGTTTTATTTTCCTGTTTCTTTTCCTGCAACTGATTCTTATACAAGACCTTTTCATTGAATATTACATCTCTGCTCCGAATGATTTTGTGATTTTCATAATCATATAAACGACAACCAAAATCATTAACACCATATCAAAAAAAGGTACATTTCTTTGACTTTGCCCCAAGCTTTGTTCTATTTTCTTTATCAATATGGACAAAGGCCTCACAACCAAAATGCTTTAAAAAAGAGTAGTTTACCTTTTTACCTGTCCATGCTTCCTCTGGGACACCACCATCCAAGGAACTTGAAGGCCCTCTATTTATTATATAAACATCAATATCTATAGCATTTACCCAAAACTGTAAAGGCAATCTTGCATGCAATCTCATGCACCTTGCATGCTCCATGATTGTTCTGTTCATCCTTTCTGACACGCCATTTTCTTGTCGTGTTCTTGGAACTGTCTTCTTTCTGTGAATTCCATGCTTTGAATAGTACCTATCAAACTCTTTGCTGCAATATTCACCTCCATTGTCTAATCTAAGACACTTCAATTTCTTTCCTGTCTCAATCTCAACCAAATCTTTCCATTTCTTGAAAGTATCAAATACATTAGATTTATTCTTAATACAATAAATCCAAGTTTTCCTAGTTGCACCATCAATAAAAGTAACATAATAACAAGAGCCACCTAGAGATGATACCTGAGCAGGTCCCCATACATCTGTATGCACAAGCTCTAATTTTTCATTCTTCTTTTCTTTCTCAACTCTGAGAAATCTGACTCTCTTCTGTTTTCCATAAATGCAATTCTCACAGAAGTCTAAATCAACATTCTTCAAACTTGGCAACAAATTCCTTGAGTGAAGAATCTTCATCCCCTTTTCACTCATGTGTCCAAGCCTATGATGCCATAATGCCGCATCTGCTCCTTTGGAAGTTAAAGCATTAATAGAGTTAGAAATACCATTGCATAAATACAATGTACCAACCTTTTCGCCTTTTGCCATTACGAGGGCTCCTTTGGTGACCTTCTAAGCTTTATCTGTGAAATTTGTCACACAACCTTCACCGCCTAACTGCCCTGTTGAAATTAGATTTTTCTTTAGATCTAGAACATGCCTTACCTCCTTTAGTAGCCATTGGTTTCTATTCTGTTGTTTTACAAGAACCTTACCATTTCCAACAATTTTACAAGGTTTATCATCACCCAAACGAACTTGTCCAAAATCTCCTTGAACATAGTCATGAAAGTATTTCTTATCAGGTGTGGCATGGAATGCGGCCCCTGAATCTACCACCCAGGAATCAGTAATATTTTCAAAATAAAGAATCAAAGCATCTTGTAACACCTCACCTATCACATTTGCTTCATGATTGTTTTCTTGCTATGAATCTCCTTCTTTTCCTTTCCGAGATCTACAGTCTTTCTTTAGGTGTCCTTTCTTTTCGCATTTCCAGCACACTATCCCCAATCTCGACTTGGATCTGCCTTTCCTTGATTTACTGCGATATCTTGAGCTCTTTCCTCTTTCCATTTTTGTTCCCCTAGACTCTACACTCAAAGCATTTCCCGATGTCTCACCGAAGCTTTTCTGTCACATTTCCTTGCTAAGGATAGCACCGACAACATCATCAAACTTTAAAGTACTAGATCCAGACACAGAGTTACTAATGGCCATTACTAAACCATTCCAACTCTCTGGAAATGAGCACAAGAATGATAGAGCTCTAACTTCATCATCAAAGTTTACCCCTACAGAACATAACTGACTTGTAACAGTATTAAAATCATTTAAGTGATCTGCAACAGATCCACCTTCCGACATCTTCATATTAAATAATCGTTTCATAAGAAATACCTTGTTTGAGGCCAAGGGTTTTTCATATAGTTTCTCCAACGCCTTAACCAAACCCTCTATCGTTGTTTCCTTCAAAATGTTTAAGGTGACTGGCGCTGCAAGGCACAGCCGTATTGTTCCGAGTGCCTTTCTATCGAGAAGGTTCCATTCTTCATCTTCCATATCCATCGGCTTCTTTGCTTTTCCCCCCAATGGTAGGTATAGATCTTTCTGATTCCATCTGCATCTTCTACAATGAGAAGTTTTGGCCGTTAAATTTCTCGACCCTAAACTTACCATCTTCTGCCATTGCTCCCACTCGAACAAGGAACCCTTCTTTCCTGTGAGTTTATCAACCAAATAGACCTTCGGCTCTAATACCAGTTGTTAGAAAATTATATATTACGAAGCAATGGAACACATAAAATATTGTAGAAATATAAACACAAAAACGCATAAAACAAGAGAGACACAGATATATGTGGTTCACACAGTTTGGGCTATGTCCACCCCGAACAGTCAGTCCTTCCTTTCTATTATCCAGCAAAATGAAGAGACACAACCTACAGCAAATCCGCTATAATATCCTATGTTTTCTCTCACAGTCTCACCTCTCTGTTTTCCGCTCACACACACAAATACACATCTATTACACAGCCTCAAATACAATGCCCTCATACAAAGAGAGGGGTTGCCTTCTAGGGCAAAAAACCCTAAACTAAACATAAG
>APFE031453149.1:94498-150952 GCA_000404065.3 Pinus taeda
CCCCCGCGGGGGGGGACAAGTCCCCCCCGCGTGGAGGGGTGTACAAACTTCCTAGGGTATACATCCGGCTGAAACAAAGACCTCTGAACAATCATGCTCCACACACAACAATTCCCTCCTCAGGACGAGAGATTATGTTGAAAGGAAAACAACTAATGGAAAAGAAAATATGAACCTAGGGTTCAAGGCCTAGAGAAAGGAAACAAAAGACTCCTCCCTCGCTAGGACAAGAAGCCAAACAAGAAAATAACACACATTCAAGGAAACCTAACACTTCAAGACCTGAAGTAGGGCGCCAAAGGACCCCTCCATCCCCAGGGCGAGAGGTTGGGTTTCTCAAAACCGAAACAACAAAGATGCTGGAAAAATCTAAGCTCAGGGCCTAGAGCAGGGCGTCAAAGGACTCCTCCCTCCCCAAGATAAGAGATCGGCACCAATAAAAATAGGAAAATAGTAAAAGCACAAAACAAAAGAAATGCCTACACTTAGGACCTGTTGCAAAGTAAGAAAGATTTTTCTCTCCCCAGGATGAGAGAATGACCCTCTGGTTGATACAGATCATGTCTTTCACCTTGTTAGCCTCCCCGACAACAGCTCCAAAATGTTGGTATTTAGGTATGAACAATTTATTCACCCTCTTTCCTATATTAACTTATCAATCTGGGTGTGTATTCTTTTCAAGGTAACATGCAAGGTATATGGAGGGGCAAGGTTACAATCTGGCATTGACAAAGGGTTCACAATTACAAAATCAAAGCATTGTTGTAACAAGGATGAAAACTAAACTATAGAACTTAAAAAGGCATTTCACAGCAATCTAAAGAATTCTGTAATAGAAATCAAGAAATACACACAACAATGAAAAAAACACATAACAGGAAAACTCGCAGCACTTGATTAGAAGAGTGAGCCCAACTCTCTGATCAGGGCTATGTTGCTCACAGTGAAAGATAGAACAACAAAAAGGGTTGTATTTTATTAATCTGAGAAATGTTGTTACAATATAGATCAAGTTTTGGCTAACCCCTCATACAAGAATAACCTGTCTTTTATATAGTACAAGGGATATAATATCTCTCCCCAAAACCTGGCAACTACATGCCCAAAGATATACATCAGCTCAACACAACACCAGTGTCGAGAGAGCAAGAACAGAAATGATACAAAACGGGTTGAGAACAGTTGCAAATCAGTTATGTTGTTTTTTCGTGGTCAATCAGCTGCTGTGAATTGCGGAACTGCTGTGATATGCTGTGAGGTCAACTTCTGTGCTCCAAAATCTGTGATCATAACATGTTCTAGTGGTTCACATAGGAAAAACCCTCATGAATCTACTTCATTAATTAAGTATTCCAAGAGATGAAGAAAGGGGAATTACCTCACAATTTTAGCATAGTAAATATGTGTGAATGACTAAAAAAAGGATGAGAAAAGGGAGTGGAAATGCAGGAAAAAGATAGGTTGATTTGGTTCCCAACATCAGGTTGGTTAAAATTGGTTGTTATGTCACATCGTTTTGTTGGTAGGCAAGACCTTCAATTGTGTTTGCAAGCTATTCAAGCTATTATCTTTTATTTTTCACATTATTTTATATCGGGCTTGATTGCTCATATTTTTTTGATTGCAGGTCCGGAAAAACTACAGTGGTTGCACTAGAAATTTCATTACACTAAGCCCTAACCTTCTAGCTAGTTAAGTTAGGAGTAGGACTATTTGCAATATAGTTTCCATTTTATACCCATTCTACACTTTCTCTCCTTTAGTATTTCCTTTGTTTTCTTACTTTTGTTATGCATGTTTCTTTTAGTTCAGTTCTCTATTTGATATTTTCTTTTGATCTTGTTTCATTTCTTTTTTATGTCCTTTATTTCATTTTCTCTTTAATAGAAATTTGCATGAAATATATTCCTTTAGAGCTCAAAAAACAATGTGGAAAAACTTGAAATGGGAGATTGTGATAATGAGAAACTCTTGTCTTATATGTCTTCCTCTTCTGTGTTCTATCTACATATCCTTTAAAGTCAATGATGTCTCAACAGAAAATACAATTCATTCAAATGGAAAGCCATAAGCAGAACCATTATGCCTGCATCCATTTTAGGATCATTATTCCTTGACTCAGTATGGTTATTTAATGGTTTTTTGTATGATGATCCAAAGAAGTAGGGAAGGGAAAGGGGAAAATCAATAGCGAGCATATCAATTTCAGAGGTATATACAATAGTATCTAAAGGAAAAACCTCTCATATTCTTAATAAGTTGGGATCCCTCTTCCACCTTGGTGATATAAATTCTAATAAAATTCAAATGAGCATATTGAAATAAACTAAAACAAAGGGTGAAATAATATAACGGCTTCCAATGCAGAGAGGTGAAGCAAGTAACTTCATATGGGTACTAAACAGGCTCGCTGGTAGCAAAGCAATGCTTGTGTTTCTGTAGCGACTCTATTGAGGTATTGAATAGGCCTACTAGTAGTGAAGCAACACTGGAGATGAAATTAAAACTCTGATCATTTCAAACCTTTGAATAAATATTAACCTCCTCTCGGATCGAAAGAATTGTGATATGGTAATATTTGGGAATATCTGTTCAACCAAGAAAGTGATAAAAGAAGCTATATCTATAACTGGGATAAATAGGGAATATGAGTTAATCCACACAATGCATCAATACTTACTGAAACATTAGAATCTATGCATAAATCTAGAACAAAATAGAGAAGCTAGAATTCTACTAGTGTGTCACCAAGTGTTGTCGTTGTGATAAACACCCTCCAAAATTTTTCTTACACTTAAGTTTTAGAGCCTACTGAGGATCTTACTATCTATCATTCCATGTGGATCATAATCACTTGCTCATACATGCTCAGCCCTTCAAGAATTCATAAATGTACTTCTTTCTATGCAAACTTAAATAGGCATCGCGCAATTCCTTAAAGAAAGGATTGCACAATCTCTAGGAATGGTGTTTGCACAATGCTTAGTACAATAAACTGCACAAATATGTAAAAATTCAATGTACACTCTCAAGTTACTATCTCCCTCTCACTTTGGTTGCAATTGTACTATTAGTGAAATGATTTTTATCAACTGTCGTTTTTGTGCACCATTGCTTTCACAAGTGTCTCTTTCACTTTTGTGGCTACATTTTTTTCTTGATTTTGTTTTAACAAGTTTCTTTTTCGCTTTATATTTTCTCCGGCATGTGTCACTTTCACTTTCTTTAGGTTTTACAAGCGTCATTTTCACTTTTTTTAACTGTCTTAAGTGTCTCATCTAACTATTTCCACTCTTGTATGTGTTGCACCTCTACGAATCACTAGAGGAAACTCTAGCACACTCTTCTACATTATATGGTCCTATACATCATAAGGATATGTGCTAGACACATTTCTATAGTTTATTGCACTTTCTAGTCACAATTGACACTTGTGTAGCAACTTGTATTCTAAGTGTCGCAATTCTATGCTGCAATTGTCGCACATAGAAATAAGTGTCGCTTTGTTGACAATTCAATGTGTGATTACTGATTGTGAATCATGTACATTCCCATGGATTTTATTGAGGGAATTCATGTGTTTGATCCATGTTTGAGTCTCTATTTGGATTCTTTTCTCTCTCTTACTCTTCTGGCCCCATACTTAGCCAATTTGGAGTTCTTCTTGGTCCTCCTACCCAATGCAAGTTATGAAGGCATTTAGATACCATGAGGTGATGAGAAATACCTATCCAGGAGCCTTATTGATAAAAAATTTACCTCCCAGACTTGTGCATTGAGTCTTTCCTAAGTCTAGCTCCTATCATTTCACGTTAAGAATCTTCAAAGCATGGGTGACTAATCCTAATTTCTTGTATCGACTTACTGCAATGAGCCTTGATCAATTCTAAGTTTAATAGAACATGGAGCACTTCTAATTTAGAGCAAGTAAATCCTTCATCAACTTGCAAAATTAAATTGTTCAATGCAAAGGTCCTCCTCCCTTCAAAGTGCAATGAGAACCTCCCTTGCAAAGTGACATGACTTTCTACTGCTTGTCCCAGCTAACTGCACAATATTCCCTTCCAATGAGCCTTCCTTTGTTAATTGTGTAGTTATAGTGGAAATTTAGTCCATCTTTGATCCACTCAGCCCTAACCCATGTAGTAATAGGAGTCTACCCCTCAAGCATTACGTATTGTGTAGTTGAGTGCCTAGTCTTACCTCCTATGTTGACTAACCCCTCAATGCATATTCAACTTGTCCTGTTTGACCTCTTCTATACTTTGTGTAGTTATATTGCATAATGAAACCTTACCTCAATCACTATGAATCTCACATGCGTTTTCACTATCTCCCTTTCCCTTGAGCACAACCCACTTGCAAATTCATTCAACAGGCTCATCAACCTTATCTCTTACACTTGTTCATTGCATTGAACCCTAAAGAACCCCTCTTTATAACATATTACACATTTATAGAGAGCATTAGCATCTTCCTTAGCCACGTCTCATCTCAACTGTGAAATTCCCCGGAAGCCTCTGTCCCTTAACTCTTGCATAGGTCCATCACAGTCAACCCCTTCCATGAGAAAAGTAGAGGTAGAATAGAAGTTTTCTAGATTTATCTTGCCTCATCATGAGTAAATTTCATTGGTAGATGTACCATATCAACAAGGAAAGGTGATGTTCAAGTAATATACCAAGGAGAAGAAACAAAGAATAAGAACAAAAAAGAACCATCATGTAGGCATGAATAAACCTGCAACCATGAAAAAATGATGACATTTCATGATGACTTAGAAAGTCCTAATACTAATCCAAGACCCTTTGGAGGGTGAAGAGGAAGTACAGATCATATTTATCATCAACAATGCAAGACATAGTATCAAGGAGAGGCACTTGTCATGGATACATCACAATGAAGTCTTGTGTCATAGTGGCCAATTCATGGCCTCTCAAAGTGTCATCACACAGTCATATGTGTCCACATACTTAGCAACATGATGTGGAATGTAATTATGTAATTTTAAAAAATAAAAAAATGCAAATGTGTGGAAGTCAAAAAGTTACATGTGAGACATTAAAAGTCACATATGGACCACCCTCATGACTCTTCAACTCCTTTACAAATAACTATTTACATTACATAGTGACTATTCATATTCCACTAATGACACTTCGAATTTCACTTACAATATATTTACAAATAACATATAATTTCCACATATACACATGTGGGACAAAATAGGCTAGATTCATACTAACAAGACAAACACTATGACTCAGAAACTTAGGGAAAGACCAATTAGAACACATCCTCTTGATGATCTTCAGTGACAAACAGAGACCAATCTTGGTATTATGATATGGTGTACCCACACAAGTTGGTGATGTCTTTCTGAAAATGGATTCTTGCCTCCATGGCATCTGGGTATATGGTCCTAGAGCTTTTTTCCAACTCATCGTGAAGAATTTGCAACATCGTCCTAAGTGTGGCTAGACCACCAATGTACTTCTTCATGTTTCTGTGCTCAAATGCAAGTCAATGCTATTGGCCTCTCGCATTAATTCCTCCATGTACTTGTCGACCTCCAACCAGACTTGGCTCTTTTCAATGTCTTGGGTGAGGGAATCAATTGAAGGATCTTGTGTGTCCTCACCATTACATCCAGAATATTGAACAACCGTGCATATGGAGCCTCATTGCTACTGATGAGCGGAGGGAGATTCTAATAGTTTCCAATCAACATCTAGATTCGTTCCTTGTATAGCTCTCCCTACAGCTTCATTATCTTATACAAGTAAAGTGGGGCTTCCTTGTATCTCATTTTCCATTCCTGTACATGTGCAATAATACATGAATGTCCTTGAGAGTTTGGGAAATTTTCATGTACCACTACTGAAAACCTTGTAGATGGAAAACCACCTTGTGCACGATGACACATCTGTCATAAAGTTTCCGCATGGTTGTCTCAATAGTTGATACTTGAACAAGTATCACTTTCCTTATCTCTACCATAGCAAATCTTGCGAATTATTCTACTCTCTACCTGACTACTTGCAAGTTCTTTTCCATCTGATAAGTCCCTTATAACAAGAGCTTGAAATTTGAGCTCATGGCTTCTGCATTAGCCTTAGTGACATCGGCCATGGAAGCTAGATGCTTTCTAAAATCTGATGCTATCAGCCTTTCCTTCATGAACAAAGGTGATGCGTGATCTTCCAAGAAATGTGTTTTCCATAGTTATACAATCTTTTCCTATAACTCATCAAAGTATATATTGTAAAAATCCATCACAGGATCATCATCAAGGAGGAAAACCTCTCCTTTCTCTCTCGAAACTTATTCTGATATTGGAGGTGGTGGAGACTATGGGGTGACCTCGAATACTCTTGGCATGAGGTTGATACCTTGGTCTAGTGGCTCCTATGCCAACTCCATGTCCATCTGTTCAACCATTTTCTCAATCTATTGAGCAAGTTACCAATCCTATAATTGCTCACCCTCTTCTTCATTTGCTGGCTGTTTTGACTCTTTGACCTGTCTTGGCACAATTTTCTCTATGATTGTTCCTTGGCTTTTTCGTGTTCCTGTTTCCGCTTCTCTTCCCTCTCTCTCCTTATGAGCTTCTACTCTTCTTTCAACTTCTTCTCTATTTCCTACAAATTCCTTTTTGCTTCCTCCAACCTTTTATTTTCTCTCTTTCTTCACTCTACTCTCTTTATGTGTTGTTGCCTCTTTTCCTCCATTGCCAAAGCTACTTTCTCAATGAGAGGATCTTCTTTAAACTTGTAGCTTTGCTCAGCCTCTGGGTTCTCTTGAAATATTCCTATTGCCTTTGTACTACACCGTTTTCTGCTTATTACTATTTTTATCACTACTTCCTGCAGTGTTTCTACCTACAAAGCAACTTTCCATTCTATAGCCATGATGACTGGTTCATTGAGCTTGGAGGAGTTGTAACAATACCTCCAAGGATCTTCCTCTACCCAATGAAATGTCCCATGGATCCATGGATATTAAACCTTTGCACAATGGTTCTTCCATATACAAAGGGGATCATATAGATTGTAGTCCTTAGTTCCAAAATCAAACTTTTCTAAGTCCTTGGCCTCGACATCCACATCCTTCAAGCTCCTGATCTTGTACAATCTAATTCATAAAGGAAGAGCAGGCCATGGTGCCTTCTTCCTCCTATGCAACCATGTTGATACTGCTGTGAAGATTTGGTATACAACCTCTTGCATGACCAAATTATCCATGGAAAAACTTGGTAGCACATGTAGAGGCTTCTCTCCATGAAACATCCTGATGAAGGTGCCACCGAGTGAGGCATACCAACCTGCAATGTTAAGTAATGCCTCCATCACTTTTTGGGACATGTAAGGTGGATCCTGCTTAGAGATCAACTTGTAAACCAGGATGATGAAATGGTTAGATAATCTCACCATGACTCCTTGGTATCTTCACTTAGAAATGAACTTGCAATAAATATTCACGGCAGTCTTTGATGGTGTCCATGTCCACCCCATGCAAGAAAATAGATGTTGGGCACAAATTGCATCAAGTAGGTACGCGGACATATGGAATATTTCTTTCTCATCCTTGGGTAGATTCCAAGCATTTGTCACATGCACTTTTAGCTGAAGAGCCAACAAATCCAACCAGTTGAATGGCCTTCCATGATTCTCCAACTTGTCCAAGACAACCACCCAACTCCATGGAAAGGTCTCCGTACTCTCTTCACCTTACAATCAAAATGCAAATATGATCAAGAGTTGGTAGGCCTTCCTGAGTGACTTAGTATTGTAAACATGATTGGGTGTCGATATAAAATTCAAAGGCTCTTCCACCCAATGCTTTATGATGTCTATAGTGTTCACATTATTGTTGGGCATACAGAAAAGTACATCCATGCAGTTCGCTGACTATGGTAAGTGATACATCTAATGATAGTTTTTCATCTTAAAGGTAGAAAGTTGTGTTCCACTCGCAATTCTCAATATCATCATCTCAGGATCGATATGTGAGACAATCTAGTAAATTATGTTTGCACATGGGAAGGTAGGGTACCTGCATGCAACCTTATATAATCTTGACTTATGGATGTTGACATAGACTTGTCGATCTTCTAGATATTCCTTGAAACTCCCTGCAAATATATCCTTGATTTCCTTCCATGTTATCTTCATGTCCTTCTCTATGAACAACTGTGTGTCCGGATAGAACGGAAATTTCATTGGCACTTGTTCAACTACATCCTTAGTGCTTCTCTCGATAGTATCCTTTGATGAAGCTTTCTTGGAAGCCATGTTACCTGTACTATTGAAAATCTTCTTAGCAACTGCTATACCTGGAGACAAAGAGGACACTCATGGCATACAAATGTTAGATAAAAATAGAAATCACTTCAAGAATAGACAAAGCATCAAACCAGGCAACTACTAGGAAAGATTATGCAATTTTGGGTCTCAGAGGTGAGTGACTATTAGTTGATCTACACATTTCACAATCCGAGCTGTTAGTGGGGAGGTGATGCTGACTAGAACTAAGCAATGCGTAGTTTAGTCTGGCTTGTGCTAACTGGGACTAGGCATTGCACAATCCCAGTGGCCAAGGCCTCAGTACTAGCTCTTGGAACTGCTCAGTACATATTTGGATTCAGTCCTTGGAAACCTCTGTGCAATTCCTAGAGCTAAGGCAGAGCCTTGATATCTAGAAACGCATAGTGCATGCCAGGAAGAGCTAGATCCGGGCCAAGGAAGCCCATATTTACCAAGGGAAACATGAAAACAAGCAGATATTAAATTTTAAGTGATGTTTTGTGTAAATATGAGTGAATGATGATGCATGCAATCAAAACAAGAGTAGTAATTGATCAAACTGAAGAACAATGAAGCTTATGGAGAGAGTCTCCACAACGATGACCGTTAGTGAAAATACCAGGTTATGCATGCGACACTTGGGAAAGGGAATGTAAAACATAAAACAAAACTTCTACAAGCCAAAACAAATCAAAATGGCAACGTTCGTTCAATAAAATAGGAAAAACAACACTCTCACAAGCCAAGGAAACAAAAATGACAAAAAAAAGTAGCAAAAGACTAGAAAAGCAAGACTTACCCCGAAAAGATGCAACAACTGTGTCGAAGGTTCCTAGCTCT
Source organism: Pinus taeda (assembly GCA_000404065.3). Classification (NCBI taxonomy): domain Eukaryota; kingdom Viridiplantae; phylum Streptophyta; class Pinopsida; order Pinales; family Pinaceae; genus Pinus; species Pinus taeda. The sequence continues at coordinate 103,645 of APFE031453149.1, forward strand.
CCTTGGGAATTCCAAAACTCCAATATTGAATGTGAAAATGAGCTTTGGTGGCATCCATTAAGTAGGCTTGGTCGATTTAGGGTTTATGAAGTGAAGGCCAAAAATATAGGAAAAAGCAACACATGGCAGTAGTTTCCAAAATTAGATCAAGTGAAACTCTAAGTGTTAAAAATAGATCCATATTTTTTAGGGATTCTTTTTGTCTTTTTTATCTTTTTATTTTTTCGTGAAAGGATTTCATGCATGCACAGAGAGATCACACAATTCCGAGGAGAAAAGGATGACTCACTCGCACATGCATCGGGAAATCGTTGAGGGAATGCTTCTGCACAATTCTTGGGTTGAATGGCTCTATCTACCTCTTATGCTCTTTGCATTTTCCCATCTAGAGGTAGAATTATAGCTAGGTCTACGAAAATCTAGAGCTGAATCTCACTGTTGACTTGAGCTGTGCATTTCCTGAGAGAAAGTCTAGTTGCCCTCTAGGATTGTGCAACTCACTAAGGAAAAACTAGAACCAGATTGCAACCAAGTCAAGAGGTCATCTTGTGGTTAGACAACAAAGAAAGTAAGCAAACACAAGCTATAAAGAACAAAATAAAACTGATTGAAAGCACAAGTACCTAGGTCAATGCGAGATAAGTTGTTGGGATTTTAGTAGGGACGCTCCAAAATGAAGCGTAGGCAAAATTTTAGAGGGTGGTTGTAGCTACTACAATAGGATCACACCTAGCTTGGACCACACTATCCCTTAACATGGCTAGATTTTGGCCCACGAAGTTTTAAATTAGTGACCTTCACATCATAGAGTGCCTTAAACATACACCCCATCACTCTCTATTCTATGTTGTGTGGATGTAGAGAAAGAGTCTTTTAGTTTAATTTCTTAAAATTATTTTTTCTTTTAATTTTATTAGAAAATACAAATTTCTTTAAATATAATAGATTTATCTTCAATTAGGCATAATAGATAATCAATTGAAAAAATTTACCTATTATTGTACTTACAATGCATGAATTTATCACAAGTACAAAATAAACCCCGTGTTGATAATTAAGTGACCAAAAATTAATAAAACACTATTTGATTGACATGTCATTTTTGGCATCATTTCTGGGGAGATATTCATAGTTAAGAAACTTGTTCATATTCTTTTTTCTTTAAACACATGGTTTGCAAATTAGTTTTGGAAAATTGTCGACTACTTCCTTTGTCATTTTTCAAACACAATGTTCTTGCATACATAAAAACCATATAGCTAGATGAATTACGAATGTAAACTTTGAAATGATAACTGATATGATTACTTGTTTCGTTGAGGTAGAAAAAAATCAATCAATTTTGAAAAGTGGTGATGCATAATACATATATCTTTTTAGCATAGTTTTTGACACTTTAAATTCTTTCATGCACATTAGTTTTTAGAATTTTAGTGATTTGCATGTCGATTTTAAAAAGTGTTGATTCTGCATGATGCCCTTTTTTAAAAGACTTATTTTTTGACATTAAATTTTCTAATGTATTAAATGTGAATAATTATTTTCTAAATTAACAATTTTTGAACTGGTCTTCTTCTTCATTTTTTCTTGTTTTTCTTTTAATTTTTTTTGTAGTGAGGTCTATTTTTTTGCATAGTTAAAGAAGAAGGTTGATATTTTAAAGTTTCAATATTCTACATATTTATATATCATTAATCAATTTTTCAATGCACATCAAATAATTGTCTCTAAAAAAACAACATTTTTTAACAATTGACATAAAAATAAACATTTCAAACATAAATATAACTAAAAAATTACATAACTTAAACTTAATCAACAATATCACATAATCCAAACTCTTCATCCTCTAGAGTTTCATTATTGTCTTCTTCCACAATATTTTTGCTTCATTTTGCTCATTTTCCTCTTCTAATGGATCTTTGATGTCTTCGAATCTCCCAATATATGCATTTCCAATCATTCCATGTAATGGTGGTTGAGGTTCCTTTTCCTTTTTTGCCACATGTGATTCACTAAAATCCCCTATCTTCAACCCATTTTCTTACATTGCATCTGGAAGAAATTGAAGAACATTAATTCTTTGCTGAATAAATTTGCATTGTACTGAATAATTTTCAATGGAAATGCAATCTCTTTGTTTTTGTAGCCAACATGCTAGTGTTGTACCTAATTATTAGGAACAAAAGAAATAATTAAGTAAATTAGAATAATGACATATAAATTGATAAAGAATATATTGGCATTCAATTTTATATAATAAAACTTACCCGAGCCTAAAAAAAATCCAAACCCAATCTTCTTCTTTGAACATGAGTCTATAAGATAGTTAATCAATGGTTGTGGTTTTTGATAAAGAATAACTATCTCTCCTTTTACTTCTTTATCTTCACATGTTAGTTGTTTCACAACAACATCATAAACCAATACTTGGTTACGACTCTTTCCATCTACCCGATTAAAAAGAATAGACATATAACTATCATCTTTTTTCCAACTATCAATATGGATGAACTCATAATCATTAATAAGTGGTTGATCTTCAAGGTTAAGAAGATTTGACTTTTGCCTGTAACATGAAATAGTAAAAGTTCAATTAACTTGTAGATAAATGAATTTTTTAACATTAATCAAACATACAATTTCAATGTCTTACCATGCAAGCTGCATCCTTGAGTTTTTTTTCCCCTTGAAGCTTGTCAATAACATTACCAATTGTGTGTCTGGATGAAATGTCACAAATGTCCATAATCGTGATGATGTGACTTTTACAAATCCCACAACCATTTTACTAAGATATTGATAAATATAAGGGTCACTATCATAGTCAATGTTTGGGATATTGAAACCATGGGGAATATCTAAAATAACTAGGGAATACTACCTTTTAGGTATGAGTTTAACAATGTCTTCACAATAACCTTGTATTGCTTCATATTGAATAGTGTCAACCCCATTACAAATGAAATGAATAAGAGTTGGATCAAGTTCAGCATTCCTAACACGCTGCTTTCTCAATCTTTCGATCTTAATTTTTTCAATAAAGCTTCTAAAACTATTTGGTGCTCAGTTTGCATCCTTTCTAATTTTTAATAAAATAAAAAAATATATGTATAATTTATAATATACAAATAGTATACAAATGAATAAAAATGAGTTTTTAAATCAACATACCTTTTTAAATGCAAGATAAAAAACTTTAGTGTTGTTGTAGAACTTGAATCTGGGTAGTTGCGTACAACATTATCTCAACTATCTTCATTCAATAATTTAACCATTTATTCTTATATTTTCATGTAAACTTTGAGACTGAATAGATAAAGTGAAAAAAGTTAATATAATGATATGTATAACAAATACTACCAAGAACAATATGTTATGTTTTAAAAGAAAATTATAATATAGAAATAAGTAAAAATAATCCAACAAACTTACTTTTGAAATTCGTCAGACATTTCCTCCAATGATAATTCCCCTGACTTCACACGATATAATATTGCTTTGAAAAGTTTTTCATCCTTCACTCCTTGCAATGCTCTCCAAGGTGTGACAGTCATATCTTTTCGAAGCTGCTTCATTTCAGGACCTGATTTACTATTGCTACATATCAATGGTTTAGACCTTTTGACCTTCTAGTTTTTAATGCCAATGTTCTCCCACATGCTAAAAATATCATTAATCAATTCCCATATCTCTCCAGTTCTAAATTCCAACTGGAATATATTATAATACTTCTGAATATATCAAAATTTACGTCGTTGCCTTTTGAATTGATTTTCTCCTCAATTTGATCGCATATTTCCATTCAACATTCCTTTCGAAATTCTAGAGTAACATTTATCTTATCCCCACCAAATTTTTCTTCAAATTCATTATGAATAAATTTAACCCTTTGGATGAAAGTCATAGACATCCTATATTCTTATCTGTATTATGATCACATGCCAATAACTTTACTTTTGTATCTGATAAACCAACATAAATGATGCATTTCATTGTTTCAAAGGGTGGGTTATTGGGATATTCCTCCATCAATTTCCTTTGAGCTTCTAGAGAATGGTTCCCCCCAAGCAGATATAATTTTATTCAAAACATTTTGACATATAAATGAATCTCTGTTGGGAACTTGAACTGGATCAACAAGAGCACATAATTAACCATATGAGCATATGGATTGTACCTCATCAATGTCTTCAAGTTGTGAACATGCAGGTGGTGTGGCTTCTGATTTGACATTTAAATTTTCCTTCACTTGGCTTATATATTTGTCTCACATTAAGCTGAAATGAACGACCATCCTCAATTAAGTTTGTCTTTTTCAAGCTATGTCAAATGGCATTTTGTTTTGTTTTAATAATTTCATCCTCTAAATCAACTCATGGTGGAATGATTCCCTTGCTTTCTTTCAAATTTTCACTAGGATCTTCACTGTTGGAATTGACGATTTGAGAATGTTCAAATTTCATTGTCTTCCTCCTAACTTTCTCATCATTAAATAGAATATAGAACTTCTCAGGCATAGTTACTTTTGGACTTGTATGGCTCTTCTCCTTTCTAACATAATTCTAATGTCATCCTCAGTAATGGAAACATTTTCTTCAACATCAGTTTCAACTTCCTCATCTTCAAAAGTAACATGTGTACCTTTGCTAGATTTATCCAATATAAACATTCTTTGTTGATCCCTTGGATGTAGTTTTGTAGCATCATGAATTACTATTTTTACTTCTTTTTCATATCTTCTTCTGACTCTGAGTACAAACTACTGACAACATTCATAATACCATGCTCTATGAAATGAATGCCTCCCAACATAATTGAAAGATTTTCAATAGAATTTTGTCAAACAAAATATCATATGTCAATAAAAACTAAATTATAAAAATATAATGATACAATTACAATAACAAAAAACACAAATATAAATAACAATACTTACCATATCTTGTGCAATGTCATTTATAATTTGTTTACACATGTTTGTATATTCCTCTGTCGTGTCATACAATGATAATGATAACTGATATTTGATATTGTCATGTGACTTGGGGGGTATTGTAAGTACATAAACAACTTCAGTGTCTGGTATCAAACAAATGTCTATGACTTTTCCTAGCACCTCATAAAGTCCACTATCGTTAGGGATATCATATCTGCAGTTGTTGTTCGTCTTCTCTATCTTTCACATACCATATATTTTCTGTAATCTTCACTTCTTTTGATTTCTTCCAGTATGAAATCATCTTCTTATCATTTGAGGCACTTGATAGACTTGTAGTTATTAGATCAGGTTTGATCCATTCAACAATGTTCTTTGAAGATCCAGCTTTAATTTTAGCAATTTTTGGTCCAAAAAGATACATAGAAATCTTCTTTGATGCCATTTTACTGCAATATATATATATATATATATATATATATATATATATATATATATATATATATATATATATATATATATATATATATATATATATATATATATATTATATATATATATAAGAAATTACAAAAGAAAAAACAATAGCTTAAATAAACAAATAAAATGAAACAAAATCTAAAAACGATAAGTAATCATAAATCATAAATAATTTCGTAAAACACAACAATTAAAAAAATAAAAAATAAAAATAAAAATTTTTAAAAATGAAGCCCACTCTTGCCCCACCCTTGCGGCCCATCAGGCCTATGCCAGTGCAGGCCTAATTCTCAGAATCAGACCTCCACCCCCACAGGCCCATTGGGCCACGATGGAGGCTTGATTCTAAGAATCAACCCTAACCCTTGGCAGGATGGACCGTGGGGGTGGGTGCCACTAGTGGGCATGACTAGGCCCATCACACCCACTACGGACATAGTGGCCTTCTACCTGCCATGGGGTTGCCGGGTAAGCCTAGCTCATCTAAATTTTTAATTTGTAAGAAAAATATAAATTCCATTAATAAAAAATTAAGTGTTCTTTTATTGGAATATGTTTTTGTTCAGGTATTTTACACAAAAATAACAACCCAACTGACACATAACTACTAGTAAACCTATTGAATTTTAAAACTTGCACACAACAAAAGGGAAATTGACCTTTCAAATGCAATAATCTTCCGTTGAATATGTTGTCGATAACAATGTAGCTACTCCATAGAATCGCTTCAAGTCTATTAACGAACCTCGAAAATCCTTGATGTGATGTGAGGAATAGTGATAATGAAATTTATGATATAGTGGAAATTACTGAATTGTCGAAAATCCTTGATGTGATGTGAGGAATAGTGATAATGAAATTTATGATATAGTGGAATTACTGAATTGTTTTTACCGCACGGTTAATGTGGGATTAATTTGTTTTTATAAAAACTTTCACATATAAACTTAGTTATGGCAATATAGTATATGATGATAAAGCGAACACTACGAAATTTTTTTACTGCATGGTGAATGTGGGACTAATTTGTTTTTATAAAAACTTTAACATATAAATCTTGTTATGGAGATATAGTAAATTATGATAAAGCGAACATTACGGAATTGCTTTACCACATGGTGAATGTGGTATTAATTTTTATTTTTATTTTATAAAAACTTAACATATAAATCGTGTTATGATGATATAACAATTTATTTTAAATGTGTGATAGAATATATAATAAAAATTAAAAAAAAATAAAAAAAATCAATTGTCTAGTAAAAGTTATATAGTTTAAGTAAAAAATTAATTTAGGTAAAAATATTAGTTTACAATTTTAATTTAAAGATTTAGTTTAAAAGATTAATTTTGAAAGAAAATTTTAGTTAAAATGTTTCAATTAATTGTAGAAGAAAATTATGGAGGAAAATACATGAAACGAAATTTTTAGAGGGAAACTTTGGAGGGAAATTTTCATTCTTTAAGCTATATATTATCATTAGGAGAGAGTTCATTTGTATCGTTCAACCTCCTCTGTTTGAAAGACATGGATTCTTATGATAGTGAAGTTTCGTTGTGTGAAGCATCAACATCTTCATTGCGTAAAAACTCTATTCATATTAATGAATATAATGGAAATTCTTCCACTATGAATAGAGAGTCAAATATTCCACTTAGTCCTAATCCTAAGGACTATGAGAGCAATGCTGATGAAGGGAAAAATGAAGAATTTCAAATAAATAAAGAGTCATAGTTTCAAGTTAGTCCTAATCCTATGGATTATGAGAGCAGCAATGATGAAGAGCATGATGAATCTTTTCAAAGAAATAAAGGGTCACAGTTTCCACTTGGTCCTTGTTGGGACAGGGTCCCCTAAGGTCAATTTTTGGGGCTGAAAGCCCAAGTTTTTGTGATGTAAAGTGTAAAGTCTCCGGAAGTTATGATCCCAGAGCACGTAGATAGTAAGTGCCATAAAGGGATTTTCCATTATTTTATGTAAGTTGTGTCAGCTTGTATAGAACTGCCCATGGTCCGCGGACCATGGAATTGTATAAAAAGGAGAGTCTTAGAAAGTCTAAGGTAGTTCATAGAGGAGAAGTTCATAATTTCCGTAATGGGTTAGTAGAAGAGATGAGCGAAGAATCTTAGAGTAGAAGAGAGGCTCTACAGCTGTGTGCATAGAGGCTTAGAGTAGAGTTTTCAATTGAGTGTGCGGACCCTTATAGCGGAGTGCGCATGGTAGTTTTGAGTCTGTAAGCAAATATGAAGTATCAATAAAGAGACTTCTCTGGAAATATCTGTGTTTTATCCATCTACTTCTATTATGAATGAATGCATTTATGTTATGATGAATAATGGGGTTTATGATTTAATGTTGTGTTTATGCGCAAATCTATATGTTTTACAATGTTATACAAACACAAGTCATAATATCTATTTACGCAAAGAGTATCTTAATGCATGTTAAAATTATCAGACACTTAAGTTGATCTAAGTAAATACAGGAGTAGAAGCAATCTCAAAAGTGCATAAGTAGTTGATTTTCCTATTTAAGGTCTGCGAAAGACAGTCATAAACCTTCGCAAAGGTCTAGAAACTGATAAGAGAAAGTCATATCGATAAGCCTTAAAGGCTTATCGATCTACGAGAAGGTAGGGTTAGGGCATAAAACAACATCATAACCATCTTGGGGTGCAAAAAATTGGTTCCAGCATCCCCCCATACTGCTTCAGGTGAGACTTCAGTCTGCATACGTGGATTGATGTTGAAAGGGCCAGTAGTGTAGGGATTAAATTAATGTTGAACCTGCTTCAGGACGCCCTAAGCCAACAAATGGTTCTATTGCCAGGACCGGGATATACATAAATATATGTATGATGTCGCATCACTAGAATCTAACTAAGAAAGAAACTGAAGATTGGTTGGATAGGAAGATCCACGAATTCGCGACGCAAGAGAACAAGAATCTACGATTGACGAAAGAATAATGGTTGGACAGGTATCTGTACATAGATATACATAAAATATTCTTTTGTTCCTTTTCAGTTGGTTTATATGAGTGGATCACTAAATTGGCAGAAGGCCAAGAAAGGTGGAGAATTGACGGTCTGATAGTGTGGACCCCAAATTTAATTCGGAGATTGGAAGCCTCTGAAGAAAAGATCGCACGCACTATCGATCACTGGCTTGATCATATCCTCGGAGGGTTTGTGACAGAGTTCACGGTCAATAGCTCGGTGAGCTACAACGAAGCAGAGTGACGCTTTTTCAAAGGTCTGAGAGGTAAGCATTTATGGTATTTGAATACTTGGATTAAAATTCTCTTGTGTGAAAATCATGTTATGCGATTATCTTGATGTTTGGAGCTATGCGAAGTCAAAATTTATTCAGGGATAGAAAGGGAACAGGACCTGAATATATCCCAATGATTGAGCCTCCTCTAAGTGACGATGAAGAAGCAGCACAGGCTACTCCATAGAGTGTTGTCCAGTTAATAAGGCAAGGGTTCCCGCGAATACCACATCCACCCACACCACCTCCATTTTCACCTCCACTACATACACCTTCGCCCACACTGCCACCACCTCCACCACCGTTCAATATGGAGAATTCAGTAAAATTTCCCATTTTCAAGGGCTTGGGGAATGAGGACCCAGACCACTTTTGCTTCATTGTGAAGGTTGTGTGGTAAGCCCAGGGTATTATAGATGATCAAATGAAGAAAGCTACATTGGTTACTGCTTTACGGGAATGCGCGCTAACTTGTTACATTAAGTGCTGCATCGATAACCCAATAGCTGTGTTGGTAGAAATTCAGACTGCATTGAACAAGGAATTCAATAGGCCCAAGTCTAAAGCGCAATCAATTATTGGATTCAAGGAAATCATGATGAAGCCTAGTGAGATACCCTGGGAGCTAGATCAGATATTGAATTGCAAGATCTGTGAAGCTAAAATGAATCTTACAGATGGGAAGCACCGCGAATGGTTTGTGGCTTCACTCTTGCCTCATCTAAGGGTTTCTTTATCATAGCAAAATATTGGGACCCAAGCAAAGGCCCTGGAGATTGCAATGAGATTGCATGAGACACCAATTCAAGATGCAGTGGAGTTTAGAAAATTCACATGGAGTTGCAAAACCATTGCCTACAATTCTAAAGTGTGAAGAAGGATAGAGCGACTCGGCCAGAGGTGTGCGAAGAAGTTTGGTGTTTGAAATGTAAGATTCAAGGGCATGAGAAATAGCATTGCCCTGTATTCGGGAATTATGTTGCAAGAGGAGGGCCAATGCCCCTAAGGCCGAAAGCTCGAGCAGGTCCAAGTGTAGGGCCCACACTGTGGTGTACTATCTATTAGGTAGTTGGAAAATGAGAGACAGATAATTTCCACTTGTTGCAAAAATTTGTACAGACACTGCAACAACTCTTTTGAAACTTCTTCCAATCAGTAGGCCACGATGAGAACAATTGTCATAGTTATGAGTTAATGATGGAGAGAACGCCCATGTATCAAATGTAGACAGATACTCGGCCTCCAGACCAAGGCACTTGGGGATCACAAGGAGGATATCAGGGGCGCGGACGAGGCCAAGGCGGAAGAGGACCTACAAGAGGTTGGGGCCAAGTTATTCGATAGAATTGTGGAGGTTCAAGACACTAAGCGCAAGAATGCACAAACCTGACATCGCATGTTGTGTCGATACTGTACTCAGTTTGACCACATGACAAAAGACTGCCTTGTATTAATAGCTATGATGCGTGAAAAGGGGACGCAACCTACACAGAACCTGCAGATGATACGGGCTGAACCCTATGAAGAGGATCCTAATGTGAATATTGTGATGTGAAGTGGAATGACGACTAGTGAAGATAAGGGAAAGAAGCCTAAATATGGTGAATGGGTCCACAAAGCTATGGAAAAAGAAGTTGGCTTTGATATGGAGCGTGCGAAGGAAACCTTCATGGAAGCAAAGAAAAGTTTCACTGAAGATTCTACCTCAAGAAGTCAGGATAAGCAGTCTGAAGAAATGGACTCATCCATGCTTACTACCTTTTTGGAGACCTGTATGAAGCTGCTACGCGATAGCAAGGCCGTAAAGGGATTACAAGAATTGATCAATAAATGTGTTGGCAATGCTCCTCAGGGACCGCACATGGTTAGGAAAATTGGTAAGCATAAGGCAAGAACAGGGCATGAGATGAAGCTCGCCATGCAAATAGGAGAGTATGAAATGGACCAAGCTATTTTGGATCTTGGGTTAGATGCGAATGTTTTTTCGAAATAAACATGGAAATGAATGGGGCAACATGCACTGCAATGCTCTCCTATTCAATTGAGGATGGCAAATCAACATAAGATTATCCCCATGGGAAGACTGTAGGGAGTGACAGTCAATATTGAAGGCACAAGAACATTGGCAAATTTTGAAGTAATACAGATTGTAGATGAAAACAATCCCTACCTTGCGCTCCTTGGGATCGACTGGGCTATTGACATGAACAAGGTGGTCAATTTGAAGAAGCAGACGATGTCATTTTGAAATAAAATCGCTCCATGTAGTAGTACCTTTGGACCTTGCAGAAGGACCCTGCTATACTAAATCGGTTCGTGATTATGAAAATGACAACGATTTGGACCATATTTATAAGATAACAACGCGAGATCAAGATTGGTTGAATCTGAAAGCTAACAAACGTATTGCATCATACTGTGAAAGCTCCTACACATCAGATTCATATGAGAAATTGGAACATTGGCAAAATTGATTGCACAAAGTGTTTATGCTACACTGTAACATGATGACCAAATCGTAGGGCGTTGTGTGTCGTCAGAGGTTAGAAGTTTTCCTTATTATGAAAGTTTAACTTATGTTGATAAATTTTTCGATGCATTTTAAAGGGAAGTGTTAGAGAAGAATCACTTCAAGTCTTGGACATGGCACTGCACACTACACTTGCAAGATGGTGGGGTACACATAAAGGCAATTTCAATGGATGGCGCGAATACAAAAGACTGATGAAGTTGTAGTTTGGTCACCCAAAGGTACAATTGACAGATAAATATGATGGGAGGAGTGAGCCACATGACCACTTAGCCAAATGGACTGATGCTTATGGAGCAAAACCACAACCAGAGTGGGTGCATCTGTTTTGTCACACCTTAGATGTAATACCTATGAATTCATACATGGAGACAGACCTCTGCCATGCCACGAACTAATGGGATATTTTGAAAGAAGTATTCTTGATGACATTCAATTTTGAGGATGGATTTGAGTGCATTAAAAAAGCACTACAGGAGGTCAACGCAACAATTTTCTGAATCCTGTAGGATCTCTTAGATTTGATTCAACTAGATTAGACCACTAGCAGTGCCATGCACTCAGGTGCTACAATGTGACTATTGAAGAAGAAGAGGAGGATTCAAGAAACATTAACATCCCAGAGACAAAAGGTCACCTCAAAGTTGAGGGGCCGTAGATAGATAATCCAGATATCTCTACACCGTTGAAAATGAGTCAAGTGAACATTGGGAGAGAGGTGGAGCCAAAGTTTGCGAAGATAGGGGACTACAGGGATGATGCTATGGTGAATAAGGTCATTGAATTTCTTCGAGAGTACCAGGATTTGTTCCCTACAAATTTTCAGAATTGAAAGGGATAATAGGTGATTTAGAAGTAATGAGGATAACATTGAAACCAGATGTGAAGCCTATGAAACAGAGACCGTATCGCCTCAATCCTGAGTACAAAAAAAGGGTCTTCTTAGAATTGGAAAAAATGTTGGCAGTGGGAATCATTGAACTGGTGGAGGAGTCCGATTCAATTGGTCCCATGGTAGTTCTAGAAAAGAAGTAGAAGGATGAAATAAGGATCTACGTAGATCTTAGGAACCTGAATGATGCTTGTATACATGATCATTTTCCAACTCCATTCACCGATCAAGTGTTGGATAATGTAGGAGGAAAGGAAGAATATTCATTCACTGATGGGTTTTTGGGGTACCATCAGATCAAGATCGTGTCAAAAGATAAGAGTAAGACAACCTTCTCGACTGAATGGGGATGCTTTTAGTATATTGTAATGCCTTTTGGACTAGTCATATTTTCGTGCGTAGTCTTCGCAGCATTCAAGGACTTTATTCACAAGTTCTTGGAGGTATTGTTTGATGATTGGACAATGTTTGGGCTAGTAAAATGCCATGTAGCTAGTTTTCACTTGATGTTGGATACATGCCAGAGGTATCAGATCACGATAAACCTGAAGAAGTGTCTATTTTGTGTCCCTTTCGTAATCTTGTTGGGTTATGTAGTATGTAGACAAGGATTAATGATCTAACTAATATCACAGTTATAATCAATTTGGAGGCACCGAGAAGTGTCAAATAGCTGTGTACAATGCTGGGGCATGGTGGTTATTACCAAAAGTTCATCAAGAGTTATGCCCAGAATACCGCGTCGATGGAAAAGCTATTGAAAATGGATGCTACATTCTCTTATAATAAAGAAAATATGGTCACCGCACTTATCATAGTCTTCCCAGATTGGAAGAAGAAATTTCATGTGCATGTGGATGCATCATGTATTATGCTGGGAGTAGTACTGACACAGGCCGGTGAGGGAGAGTTGGATCACCCTATCGCATTTCCAGTAGGAAGTTATATAGGGCTAAGAATAATTATTCGATGATAGAGTGCGAAGGGTTGGCTATGGTGTACGTGCTCTAGAAGTTCAGACACTACTTGCTAGGCGGACACTTTAAGATGTATATCGGCCATTCAACATTAAAGTACCTAGTCAACCAGCCTATGTTAGGGGGAGGTGGATATGCATAAGGCTTCTATTGTTTCAGGAATATGATTTTGAAGTCATTGTGAAGCTAGGATGATTGAATTCAAGACCTAATCATTTGTCGCGCATTGAAATAGGGGAGGGGCCTACCAATTTAGAGGAGGGGTTGCCTGATGCACAACTCTTTGTGGTACAAATAGTAAACAATCACTTTGCAGACATCAGACACTTTTTGACTATAGGAAAGTCTCGAGAAGGGTACCCCTGCCAACAAAAGTAGTAATTGGTAGTGCGCACGAAAGATTTTTCTCTTATTATAGGTCACTTGTATAAGATGGGAGCATATGAGATATTATGACGTTATGTGCCTAATTTTGAATGAAGCAGAATCCTAGACAAATCTAATGGAGGAGTTGAGGGAGGACATTATGCAGGAAAAGCAACAGAGCAGAATATTTTATGCACTGGGTTGTAGTGGCCGAAACTGCATAAGGATTCCAAAGCTTATTGTAGGGCATGTGATGCATGTCAGAGGATGGGCAGGCCATCATAGAGGGAAGAACAACCTCTAAATTCGTAAGTGTCATTGCAGCCTATTGAAAAATGGGCAATCGATTTTGTAGGACCAGTTCAGCCTCTTGGAAAGAAGATGAGTGTGTGGTATATCATCACCGTCACTGAGTATTTGACCATATGGGTGGAGGTGCAACCTATAAAAGAGTATACAGGAGCAATAGCAATGAAGTTCCTGTTCGAATATGTGCTGACCAGGTTCGGTTGCCCGAAGGTGTTGATAAGTGATTGCAGTACGCACTTCCTTATTGAAACGATTAGTGTGCCGATGGAGGAATTCCGATTTTATCATCAAAAGATCACGCCATATCACTGTTCGGAACGGTTCCCCCAAGGATAGTTTTGGGGCTAAAATCCCATGTTTTGGGACAATTTTGTAATAAAGTTGTAAAGTCTCCACATTTTGTGGTCGTGGATTGTGAAGGTGTCAAGATTCATAAAGGGTTGTCCGCCCTTATTTTGTCAAATGTAAATTTGGCTGTAAAGATCCACCCATGGTCCGCAGACCATAGGATTGTATAAAAATGAGCTAAGTAAGTAAGCTCTGGGGAGATAACAAAGAATGAAGTGAGGAGTTAAGCATTGGAGTCTAAGTGTTCTCGGGCCTTAGCATAGGTGGAGGCTCTACAGCTGAGTGCGCAGAGGCCTAGGGTGGAAGTCTGTAGCTGAGTGTGCGGACCCTGCAAATGAGTGCGCAGGGCAGATAGAGTTTGTATTAAATTAAAGATATCAACAAAGATAATTATTCTGCAATTACAATGCCTTAGCATAGATAGAGGCTCTATAGCTGAGTGCGCAGAGGCCTAGTGTGGAATTCTTCAGCTGAGTGCGCAGACCCCTGCAACTGAGTGCGCGGGGCGGATAGAGTTTGTATTAACTTAAAGATATCAATAAAGATAAGTATTCTGAAATTACAATGTATTTAGTTCTTGCTAATGCATCTACTTATATTGCATTTTGGTTTTAATTTACAATGTTTATGTGATTATATTGGTTAATTGAATTCAAGTAAGAATATCAGTTTAAGCAGCGCTAACTGTGATTGATTAGTAAGATAAGTGGAACACTTAAGATAACTTGGGAACCTATACAGTATGTTGTCATAGCTGTGTGGAAATACCTGGATCACAGGTTAAGGTTGCATGAAGGTCAATCATACACCTTCAAGGAGGTACTAAAGGGTAGAATAAAGCGGTAGAATGACAGAGCCCTAAGGCTTAGAGACCCGCACGAAAGTAGGCACTAAGGGTAAAAACCAACATCACGACCATCTCAAGGTGCGGAAACATGGTTTCAACATCCCCCCATATTGCTTTGGGTGAGACTTGGGTCCCTGCTCTACAAGGTGATGCTGAAAGGGCCAGTAGTGTAGGGATTTGTTTGGATAACTAATGCTGAACTTGGGTTAGGCCCCACAAAGTCAAAAAATGGTTCCATTGTCGGGACCAGAATCTGCATGAGAGATGTGTGATGTCATATCACTGGAATCCAACTAAGAAAGAGGTCAAAGACTGGTTGGATAGGAAGATCCACGAATTTTCAGTGCAAGAGAATAGAAATCCGTAGCTAACAAAGGAACAGTGGCTAGACAGGAACCTCTATACAGAAATCCATGAGATCTTTTTCTGTTCCTTTCCAGTTGAGTTATACGAGTGGATCGTGAAGCTAGCGAATAGCCAAGGAAGGTGGAGACTTGACAATCCTATTCTCTGGACGTCGAAGTTAGTATAGATATTGGAAGCCTCTAAGGATAATATCGCCCATGCTGTCGATCATTGTCTCGATCGCATCATAGGAGGATTTGTGAATAAATTCGCGATCGATACCTTAGTTAGTTATAGCGAGGTGGAGCGGCGCATGTTCAAAGTTCCATGAAGTAAGTACTTAAAGTCTTTAAATACCTAGATTAAGATGTTATTATGTGAAAAATGGGTTATGCAGCTACCTTGATGTTCGGAGCTACGCGGATTGGAAATACTTACAGAAACAAAGGAAGAAAGGGTCCTGAATATAGCCCACTAATCAAAGAGAGACTAGCACAGGCTTCTTCATGAAGTGAAATTTAGTTAATAAGATAGGGATTCCTGTGAATGCCACCTCCACCTACACCACCACCAAATTCACCACCATCACCTGCGACTTCGCCGATACCACCACCACCTCCACCGCAGTTCAACATGGAAAATTCAGTGAAGCTACCTTTTTTTAAGGGCTTGGGAAATGAGGACCCGGACCAATTTTGGTTTATCATGAAAGCTGTATGGGAAGCTCATGGAAACACACATGATCACATGAAGAAGGCCACATTGGTTAGTCCTTTGTAGGATCACGTGCTAACTTGGTACATCAAGTACTCTAATGATAACCAAACCATTGGGTCAACATAGTTCTAGACCGCATTGAATAAAGAATTCAGTAGGCCTCAATCTAAGGCACATTCAATTGTGGGGTTCAAGGAAATCATGATGAAACCAAGTGAGACACCTTCAGAATTGGATTAGAGATTGAAGTTTCAAATCCACGAAGCCAATATGAACTTAACATATGGACAACACCGTGAATGGTTCGTGGCTTTGCTCCTACCTCACCTGAGGGTTGCACTGTCACAAGAGAAGATTATGACTCAAGAAGAGGCCTTGGAGATTTCCATAAGACTACATGAAATGCCAATGCAAGATCTAAATCTGGGGGTTCAACAGATCCATGTGCAGTTGCAAAATCTTTGCCTTGAAATGAAAAGTTTGAAGCAGGACAGAATAGGTCGACCGGAGGCCCGCAAAGAAATATGGTGCCTGAAATGTAAAGGTTAGAGGAATGATAAAGACCACTACCCGGATGTTCGGAGCTACGCAGATTGGAAATACTTACAGAAACAAAGGAAGAAAGGGTCCTGAATATAGCCCACTGATCGAAGAGAGAGTAGCACAGGCTTCTTCGTGAAGTGAAATTTAGTTAATAAGACAGGGATTCCGGTGACTGCCACCTCCACCTACACCACCTCCAACTTCACCATCATCACCTGCGACTTTGCCAATACCACCACCACCTCCACTGCAGTTCAACATGGAAAATTCAGTGAAGCTGCCTTTGTTTAAGG
This sequence comes from Pinus taeda, assembly GCA_000404065.3. Lineage (NCBI taxonomy): Eukaryota > Viridiplantae > Streptophyta > Pinopsida > Pinales > Pinaceae > Pinus > Pinus taeda. Next base: position 120,504 of record APFE031453149.1, read on the forward strand.
GCTTGGGAAATGAGGACCCGGACCAATTTTGGTTTATCATGAAAGCTGTATGGGAAGCTCATGGAAACACACATGATCACATGAAGAAGGCAACATTGGTTAGTGCTTTGTAGGATCACGTGCTAACTTGGTACATCAAGTACTCTAATGATAACCCAAACATTGGGTCAATAGAGTTCTAAACCATGTTGAATAAAGAATTCAGTAGGCCTCAATCTAAGGCATAGTGAATTGTGGGGTTCAAGGAAATCGTGATGAAACCAGGTGAGACACCTTTAGAATTGGATTAGAGATTGAAGTGCAAAATCCGTGAAGCCAATATGAACTTAACATATGGACAACACCGTGAATGGTTCGTGGCTTCACTCCTGCCTCACCTAAGGGTTTCACAAGAGAAGATTATGACTCAAGAAGAGGCCTTGGAGATTTCCATAAGACTACATGAAATGCTAATGCAAGATCTAAATCTGGGGGTTCAACAGATCCATGTGCAGTTGTAAAATCTTTGCCTTCAAATGCAAAGTTTGAAGTGGGATAGAATAGGTCGGCCGAAGGTGCGCAAAGAAATATGGTGCCTGAAATGTAAAAGTTAGGGGCGTGATAAAGACCACTGCCCGGTCTTCGCGAACTATATTTCAAGAGGAGGACCAATGCCTTTGAGGCCAGAAGCCCAAGTAGGATTGAGTGTGGGGCCTGTGTTATGGTGCGCTATATGTCAGGTAGCAAGGAAACATACAACTGATAATTGCCATTTGCTGCAAAAGTTTGTACAAACATTGCAACAACTGTTCTGCAACTTCTGCAAGTTGGCAGGGCATGATGAGCACAACTGCTGAAGTTATGAATTGATGATGGATAGAACACCCGGCTATAGAGTCCAGGCAAAAATGTAGCCTCCTGACCAAAGTGTTGGGATGGAGCAAACAGGCTTTCAAGGGCGCAAACAAGGTCGAGACAGAGGAAGACCTGATAGAGGTCGGGGACAACTGATCTATTACAATTGTGGAGGACCTTGACACTATGCCCATGAATGCACTAACCCAATGCATCCATCATGAAAATATTGTACTTAGTTTGATCATGAGACAAAGGATTGTCCTACACTGATAGCGAGGATACGTGATAAATGGGTGTTACCACCTTAGCGGACTCGGAACCTGTAGATGATGAGGGCTGAGCCTCATGAAGAGGATCTGAATGTGAATATAGTGCTCCGAAGCAAAATTGCAGTGGGTGACAATAAGGGGAAATAGTCTGAAGACAGTGCATGGGTTCGCAAAGCTCCAGCGAAGGAGGCTGAATTTGATTTGGAGCACGCACACGAAACGTTCATGGAATAAAAGAAGAGCTTCCTTGAGGACTCTACCTGAGGGATCAGGGATAAGCCTGATGAGAAAATGGACCCTTATATTCTTACGACCTTTCTAGAGACATGCATGAAGCTACTGCATGATAGCAAGGCTATGAAGGGGTTACAGGAGCTTATAACTAGATGCATTGGTAACACTCCAAGTGAACCGCGGGTTGTATGGAAGATTGGTAAGCATAAAGCAAGGACAAGATGAGATATGACACTAACCATGCAGATAGGAGAATATGAAATGGATTAGGTTATTCTGGATCTAGGATCAGACGTGAACGTTTTACGAAAGCAGACTTGGGAGTGGATTGGAAAACCCGCGCTGTAGTGGTATCTGATTCAGTTAAGGATGGTGTTGTAACATGCATTGTTCATATTCATTTTTCATTCGAGAATCTTTGAAAATACTTTAAAAAGGAGAGAAAGAAAAAGGAGTGGTATATCGGAAGTCAATGGTTATATGGGTGCATGTGTGTGTGTGTATATATATATATATCGCAAAACAATCGGAAATCAAAATACAAAGGAAATGAAGGAAAAGGTCGAGTTTCAAAGAAAACAAGTGTTAAAACATTAACAGTAGACCCAAATATTATACGCTTCGTTTAAAAGATTGGCGGGTCCGCGATATGTATGGTTGGCACCATGCCGATTGTGATTAGTGATTGGCTGCCAAACCCGAAAATTTATATGCCATATTTTATAACATCAGCAGGTCCACGATAATATAAAATGCTTATATTATATACATATGCCCCCACTGATTGCAACTTGTGATATCGGACCCGAAATGCATATAGGTTATGTTTTATAAACTGTCGGGTCCGCGTTATCACACAAATTTTTAATATATATGCAGGTGGCTATGTTGATTGCAATAGGGGTAAGCTAGACCCAAAAGGTATATACACCATGGTTTAAAGTTCCGTCAGGTCTGCCACATCACAGAGCCTTGAACATTAAGAACCACCAATTTCAACTTGATAGAGTGGACCTGAAATATTATATATCCTATTGTAAAGTTCCGATGGGTCTACTATATTGAAAAGTTTTCATATGTGTTATAATCATGCATTTTTAATATATTTCTATTATAAAGGGATTGTAAAATAAATAAGCGTTGATTGTGAATTATAAGGGGAAGTCAAGGTAATGTTAAATAGGTGGATGTGGTAAGTTTATTAAAACAGGTTAATCCCTTTTAGTTCCGCTTTGACTGTTTTGCGTTAGTTTTTCTTTGTAAACAGGAAAATCAGTCTTAAAGCCAGATTTAAAGAAGAAGGTAGTTGGCTGAGTTTCTTGTTGTTCTGGCCAGTCGAAATACGCCAGATACATACGTAAGCCAGGTTATGCATAAACTAAACACAAGTTTGTTATGATTAAAGCAGGTTAATTACCATTGAGGCACCTTCAAAGGAATTCAACAGCGGATTAAGTAGAGCGAGTCAGTAGTTGTCATCTCTTTCTAAATTCAGTTTTTCTCTTGCTATTCCATGTTCTTTGAGGTGTTTTACCCTCTGTAAAGTCTGTAGCAATTTTATTTTATATAGTTAGAAAGTAGTTAGATAGGTTTCAAAAATCAATAATTGTTCCACAATGTATAAAAAGTGGAAACATTTACTAAGAAAGGGTTGGAATTTTGGAGAACGAGGCCATTGTATTTCTGATAACATCATTAATTAATGAAACAACTAGAAGTTTCCAGGAGTTGTTACATATAATTTGTAATTTTCACTATCATGTATCATGTAATGTTTTCTTCTTTTTAAGTGTATTAATGAAGCTGCAGGGTAAAATCCCTTAAAGAGCGCTCCTATACTTAAAGTCCTCACTTCCTTTCTAATTTATAGATTGTAGTTTCTATGAAAGACCAACATATTGTCTATGATTTATTTCTCATGATCATTGTTGAGTCCCAAACTTACACCTTCCCTACATCCCTTTTTAGCCTTTTTCTCCAGTTACCTGAACCTCTAAGCTATCAAATCAATGCATAATAGTTTAAAATGAGTATATAAATGGTTTCCTAACTATGTTTTGTGACTGCTATTTGGTTTATATTTTTGTTCAACCAACTACGGAATCTGCCACTTTCCGCAGCCAGAATCAGTTTTCGCAGCCTTTTTGTTAAACTGTATGCTACAGGTGTCCATTGAAGAACTTATCCACATGGGCAAGCCATAAAGGACGTGGACATGGAGCGTGTCCCCTTAGTTCAGCCAAATCATCCATAAAAGCCTACAGTTAAGGCCAGTCAAAAGGTGGTTAACGCAAGGAGTTAAGCGAAGGCACGACTCTGTTTTCAGCACGAGGAGGTTTGCGTGGCAAGGTCCTGAGTTTTAGGAGGTGTATTAACACCTAGGGACTGCTCATCGACTAAATCCAACAAACCATCTCTTGGATTTACTGTCCATGGCCACCATACTGCTATAAATCCGGATTTTGTCTTTTACGTGCTTGGATACCAGCGCAGGCCGTGTTAGTTTGTTATGCATTTTCTGCTATAAATAACGCATCTCCATATGCGTATAGCTAGTTAGTTGCTGTGAAAAACTTGACTGTTGTAAGAGCTTTTGAGCCGAGACTTAGTCTCTATTTCATAACTGTTTTGCAATATATGAGAAGACACTGATTTCTCGTTCAATTTCGTGATTGGTTCTGAATGACCGAGGGTGCAGAGGGCCCCTGTACACCAAGGTCATGTAGCTGATGTATAGTTTTATGTTTTTCTACATTTTACGCATTTTGATACCATAGATACTTGTTGTATATATTAACTTGTTCATGGTTGATGTCATTTTCCTGTTCATAAGTTCTTTTATGCTTTTATTTGATTGACAACTGATCAGTGTTTGCATTTCAGGTTCTGATAGGAAGCCCAGGCAGTACATATAAGTTTGATGACTAATGACATGATGGGATTATCTTGTCCTACTGCTGATTTTTTTTATTGGTTTTAATTCCAGCATTGCTTATTTCTTAGTTTTGGTTTGATTCATTTACTTTGCTGCAAGTTAGTGATTAGACTATTCATATCATTCTTCAGTTACCAAATGATGAGGGATTGTAGAGTGAATGTGTAGCTTAATCTTAGTTTTATTTCATGCACTTAGATATCAGATCATTCATTTTTGTATGACTACTTCCTATAGCCAGAGTGAGTCAAATGGTGAGGGGTCAAAAACGAGTTGATTTGATATGATTAGTTTACTTTACTTCATCTTTAAAATTCTTTGAGTTCAGTCTTTTCTCTTCTTTATAACAAGCAGCAAGGATACTAGGTTCCTAGTCATAGTTCACTATTTTGTTATTAGAATCTAGGCACATCTTGATTTCATCATTGTAAAGTTTGAACACCTTTGGAACCTTTGAAAGTTGGAAATATTCATTAAATACAATTGTCCATACTTATTACTAGAAATCACCATCTCACACACCATCTCACATTAGGAAATCAACAAGAAGATAAATCCAAAAAAAACTAAAAACGACAAAGAAATAAGAAAATGGTTATCTTGCATAGATAGTGCACTTCACTTCAACAGTTTATGAATCCTAGATTGACAATTCATATAGCAATTTAGAACACACTAAATTGACCAAACAATCATAATTCCTCTAAGTTATAGATAATAGTTCCTATGAGAGATCAACATATTGTCTTTAACTTCCCTTTCAAACTTTCCTCATTCATCATTTATATTTAGCAACAAATGGCATTCTGAGATGTTCTAGTCATACATGTATTAAGAGTCTAAGGCCAAGTTTTCCAAGTCCTTCATTTGGGAATATAATAAACAATAAGTGACAGCAAACAATCTTTATTAATTTCTTAAGCACAATTTCCCTACAGCCAGGAAATTGGTTTCTTAAGGAACAACAGATGGGAAATTAGTAGAAGATCATCCCCATGGGATGGTTGTAATAAGTAACTGTAGATATTGAAGGCGTGAGTGCATTGGCTAACTTTGAAGTGATAGAAATTGTGGATGACAGCAACCTCTACCCTGCGCTCCATGGCATTGATTGGGCTACTAACATGAATAGGGTAGTCAACCTAAAGAAGCAAAAGATGATATTTGAAAAGAAATTGCTTCATGTAATAATAACCCTACATCCTATTGAAGGATCTCACTATACTGACCCAATACAAGATTACGAAAGCGATGATGATTTGGACTCCATATATAAAATAACAGCATGAGACCAAGATTGGGTGAATCCAAGAGTGGATGGACGAATTACATGGGATCGCCAGAGTTCCTGCACCTCAGACTTTGATGAAGAATTAGAGCACTAGCAGAATCAGCTGAGTTGTAACATGATGACCCGGTCATTGCATGTATCATCAGAGGTAAGAAATTTGCCCACTTACGATGGCTTGAATGATGCAGATGTATTTTTGGATGCATTTGAGAGGGAAGTACCAGAGAAGCATCACTTCCATGCTTTGTACTAGGCACTGTGTGCTACACCAGCGAGATGGTGGGGTATGCACAAGGGTAGCTTTGACGATTGGCGCAAGTGTAGGAGGATGATGCAAACACGCTTTGGGAAGATGAAGGTACGAGTGATAGACAAATATGATGGGAAGGATGATCTGTGTGCACACTTGGCCAAATGCACTAAGGCTTATGGAGAAAAGCCCCAACCTGAATGGGTGCACTTGTTTTGTCACACCTTAGATCTCATCCCAATGAACATGTACTTGGAAACATAGCTCCTCCATGGTACATGTGAATGGGATATTCTACGCGAAGGATTCATAATGATGTTCAGCTTCGAAGATGGGTTTGATTATATTGACGAAGTTCTACAAGAAGTTAAAGTAGCAATCTTTAGGATACTGCAGGATCCTTTGGATCTGATTCAACCTGATTGGACTACTCAACTAAGCCACGCGTTGGACTGCTATAACATGACTAGTGAAGAAGGAGATGAGGATCCATGAAATATTAATATCCCTAAACCGAGGTTCACCATGAGGTCGAGGGACCATAGATTGAGAATCTTGATATAAACATGCCACAAAAAATGAAACAAGGAAATATTGGTACAGAGGTAGAGCCCAAATTCACAAAGATTGGAGATTACCGGGATGACGTGACAGTAGATAAGGTCATCAAATTGTTCCAGGAATACCAGGATTTGTTCCCTACCAAGTTCACGGAGTTAAAGGGGATAATAAAGGACCTGGGTGTTATGAAGATCACGTTAAGACCCAACGCAAAGCTGGTTTAGCAAATACCTTACCGTCTCAATCCAAAGTATAAGGAGAAGCTTCGCTTAGAGCTAAGAAAGATGCTTGTGGCAAGCATCATTGAGCCCGTAGAAGAATCTGATTTGGCAAGCCCAATCATGGTACAAGAAAAGGAGCAGAAGGATGAAATAAGGATATGCATAGATCTCAGGAAGTTGAATGATGCTTGTGTACATGATCCCTTCCCAACTCCGTTCACTGATGAGGTATTGGATAATGTAGGTGGTCAGGAAGCATACTCCTTCCCTGATGAGTTCTCTGGGTACCATCAGATCAAAATCGTGTCTGAGGATAGAAGCAATACGACCTTCGTGACTGAGTGGGGATGTTTCCAGTAAAATGTAATGCCTTTCGGATTAAAGAATGCACCTACGATTTTTTTTTTGTGTAGTCATTGATGCATTCAAAGAATTCATTCATAAGTTTTTGGAGGTGTACTTTGATGACTGGACTATGTTTGGGTTGGTAAAACTCCATGTGGCAAGTTTGCGCATGATGCTAGATACTTGTTGAAGATACCAGATTGCACTCAATATGAAGAAATACTTGTTTTGTGTTCCTTTTGGGACTTTGTTGGGTCATGTGGTTTGTAGACGGGGACTAATGGTAGATCCCACGAAGATCATAATTATACTTAAATTGGAGGTGTCGAGGAGTGTGAAACAGTTGCACACAACCTTAGGACATACTAGGTATTACAGGAAGTTTATCAAGGGCTATGCCCAAATCACCGTGCCTATGGAGAAGTTTTTGAAAAAGGATGTCACATTCTGTTGGAATGAGAACTGTCAGCAACGCTTGGATGTATGGAAAGGAAAAAAGGTCACTGCGCCAATTTTAGTCTTCGTGGATTGGAAGAAGGATTTTCATGTAAATGAATATGTGTCTTGTATAGCACTAGGAGCAGTACTAACATAGGCTGGCGGAGGAGAATTGGAACATCCTATAGCATTAGCAAGCAGGAGGTTATCCAAGGCTGAGAAGAACTATTCCACCATTGAACACGAAGGGTTAGCCATGGTATACATTCTCCAGAAGTTTAAACAGTATTTGTTGCATGGAAATTTTAAGATGTATACAGATCATTCTGCATTGAAATACCTGGTCAATAAGCCTGTGCTTGGGGGGAGAATCTCTAGGTGGTTGTTATTGTTCCAAGAGCATGATTTTGAGGTTATTGTGAAGCATGGACCAGACCATCTGTCGTGCATCAAAATAGGGGAATATCCCACCAACTTGGAGGAGGGATTGCTTGACGCGCAACTATTTGTAGTACGTGTCATGGATGGTCACTTTGAAGACATCATACACTTCCTAGTGACAGGAACCACTCCGGAAGGCTACACTATTTAGCAGAAGGAGTTAGTGGTGTGCGCAGTAGACTTTTATGTCATTGTCAGACATCTGTACAAAATGGGATCTGATGAAGTATTATGACGATATGTACCAGAGTTTGAAAGAAGTTGTATCCTCGTAGACACTCATGGGGGCACCATGGGAGGGCATTATGTAGGAAGGGCGACCATGTAGAAGATTCTACGTGCAGGGTTGTGGTGGCAAACCCTCCATCAGGACTCAAAATCTTATTGCAAGGTGTGTGATGTGTGTCAAAGGACTGACAGGCCATCATAGAGAGATGAGCTACCTCTGAACCCACATATGATGTTGCAACCATTCGAGAAATGGGCAATACATTTTGTGGGACCCATTCAGCCCCAAGGAAAGAAGACGGGAACGTGATACATTATCACAGCGACTGAGTATTTGACTCGATGGGTGGAGGGACAACCTGTGAAGGATTGCACAGGCGTGACTGCTGCAAAGTTGCTCTTTGAGTATTTACTAATGTGCTTTTGGTGTCCAAATATTTTGATGAGTGATCGTGGTATGCACTTTTGAACGAAACAATCAATGCGCTAACGGAGGAATTTCAAGTATATCACCATAAAATCATGCCTTATCACCCATAGGCTAATGGGATCATGAAAGTATTCAATAAGGTGTTTTAGAAATGTTGACCAAGGTTTTCAACACTCAATGAAGTGATTGGGACCTATGCATACCCGCAGTATTATGTGCCTATCCGATGACATGCAAAAAGTTGACTGGATAGACACCCTTTAGGCTTGTATATGGTGTTGAAGCAGTGATGCCAATGGAATACATTGTGCCTAGTCTGCGCATAGCGGCAGTCACGGGTATGACAGATCTCGGAGCCCTAGAAGAGAGGCTCACATTTCTTTCTAGGCTTGAGGGAGAGAGATTTCTAGTTGGATTTCACCAACAAGTCCAAAAGCAGCACGAAAAGGCATGGCATGATCGACACATTAAGTTGCACACCTTTAAGGTAAATGATTTGGTTTTGTTATATGATAGTAAGTTTGATAAATTTCCAAGGAAGTTCAGAATGCACTGGCTAGGGCCCTATGTCATTAAGGAGATTACTGATGAGGGAGTAGTTCAGTTGGTTAAATTGAATGGAAATCCCTTCCCAGGAAAGGTGAATGGCAGTCGATTGAAGCCATACACCAGTGATCTGGCCAGGTGACTATATGAGGGTAGCATAGTCTTAGCACTTCAGGTAGGTGAAAGGAGGCACGGGACTATAAACGACATTGCCAGGGTTGGGGAACTGCATGATTGGAGGATTGTCCGGGATGAGGAAATGTCACAGGGTCCGCAACAACACGAAGAGAGTTGTGCTACCCAAGGATAAATCGTGCAGGTCAGCTGGAAAGTGACCATTAAAGTAACTGTTCATGATTTTACAGTAGGAATGCAGCCAAATGGAGTGGGTGGACAACATTTAAGACAAACTTTATTGGTAGGATCCTTGGAAATCTATCATCAATCCAGCATTAATGAATTGAATGTGGGGGAGACGGTCGGATTTGAATTCAAAATGCCCTATAAATTATAGGTGGAGGCCTAACGAAAAACACTTGCCATTTTGAACATTTTATTAGTGAGCTCTCAAATGTGCATGATCTGTGCATTCCTCAAAGCATTTCTCAACTGCCCAGTGTTTGATCAATTCCAAAAATTCAACCGCAAATTCATCCGTAATTTAATCCTCGGTTCCTAAGCTATGGACACCATAGTAGTGACAGACGAGGGGACTGTGCTAAAAGTTGTTAGGGAAGCAGAGGGAGTTGCTCCAGATGTTGCAGAGGTATTAGTGGAAGTCCCCAAATCACCACGGATGCCTAGACCGAAGTTGACCCCAACCAAGGAGAGTATGAAGGATAAGAATGGAAAGTAGGCTACGATACTGGTGTGCATGTCACCGAGAAGAAATTTTAGAATTTCTCATTGTATATCACCTAATAATGCAATATAATAAAGCAAAATACTAGATCTACTTCTACAATCAAACTTTGCGGAAGCTTAATCAATTTGAGCTAGATCAATCAAAACACATATAACAGAGAATAAGAAATCATACACATGAAACATAGAAGAATACTCTAGGGAAAGCCTCAGCTAAAATCCCCGCTATTTGTATTATCATACACGTGGAAATATCTTAAGATTACACAAAGCTTTATCTCTCAAGCTATCCAGCTCTTAGTATAATCCCTCACTACTATTCATAGATAGAATAGACAACACATATGCCTTCCTTCAGTCCTCCAAGCCTCCTATTTCCTTGCGCAGTTTCTCCTAGGTCCTCCAGCTACAACATGTGCGATAATCACCTCACACACAACATTAACCTCTTAAATGACTGCGTAATCCTGAAGGAGATAATTCCTTCTGCATGGATGAGTTTCCTTTATAGGAAAATTCCTCCAACTGATAGTACATCGTCCCTTCCTTTAATCTCAACTGGGTCTTTCTCTGAATTGACATGCATGATTTATTTATGAGAGAATATTCAGTTATCTGGAGAACACTAGTTGCATTCATGCATGCATTAACTGACTGGACTCACAATTAATTCCGCCAACTATTTGCAACTAATTTAACTGCACTTAACTCAGTTAACTGAGCTAACTAACTATAACTCAAATACAACTCATCCTTATCTCCTTAATTAAGGGATAACTTCCTCAATCAAAGGGATAACTATTGCATGTCTTCACAAATACTTCATGTTTGGTTTTCTCCAACTAATTAACTCTAAGATGAATTAATTAATTATTTTTCAAACAATTGGTGAGACTAGATTCGAATTTTAGTTCTCAATTTTAATTCATGGACTAATTAAAATTGGAATCTATCCTAAAATGTTATTTTTAGCATTTCTATTTTTTTCTATTTCCAACAGAGTTGGAGTATATCCTGAAATGCTATTTATAGCAATGCTATTTTTAGCCTTTCTTGTTGCCATTTTCAACACTCCCTCTCAACAATAAAGGCATTCAACTTGAACCCAATCGTGAACCTTTGGAATGTTCTGCATGCAACACTTCTCTCAAGTGTTGTTGCTCCAACAACTCTAGAAACAAAAAAAAATATCCAACTTGAATCAAAATGATGCCTCTGCCATCAAAGTCTCTGACTGCTATTGTGTTGGGTGTGGAGCATGATTATTTAGAGGTCTTTGTTTCAATCGGATGTATACCCCAGGAAATTTTTACACCCCTCATAGATAGAATAGACAACACATATGCCTTCCTTCAGTCCTCCAAGCTTCCTATTTCCTTGCACAGTTTCTCCTGGGTCCTCTAGCTGCAACCTATGTGATAATCACCTCCCACACAACACTAACCTCTGAAATAACTGTGCAATACTGCAGGAGATAATTCCTTCTGCATGGATGAGTTTCATTTACAGGAAAATTCCTCCAACTAATAGTACACTTTCCCTTCCTTTAATCTCAACTAGGTCTTTCTCTAAACTAACATACATGAGTTATTTTTGAGAGAATATTCAATTATCTGGAGAACACTAGTTGCATGCATGCATGCATTAACTAACTGAACTCACAATTAGTCCCTCCAACTGTTTGGAACTAATTTAACTGGACTTAACTCAGTTAACTAAGCTAACTAATTACAACTCAAATACAACTCATCCTTATCCCCTTAATTAAGGGATAACTTCCTCAATCAAAGGGATAACTGTTGCATGTCTTCACAAAGACTTCATGTTTGATTTTCTCCAACTAATTAACTCAAGATGAATTAATTAATTATTTTTCAAACAGCTGGTGAGCCTAAATTCGAATTTTAATTCAGGGACTAATTAAAATTGGAATCTATCCTAAAATGTTATTTATAGAAATGTTACTTTTAGCATTTCTATTTTTTGCTATTTCCAATAGAGTTGGAGTATATTCTGAAATGAAATTTATAGCAATGCTATTTTTAGCATTTCTTGTTTTCGTTTTTAACAGAAACCCACTGAAGCACAAGCCCACCACACAAGAAAAGGGCAAAGCCATTAACTTGGAGCTGGAGGAGGAAGAAATTGAGGACATCTCAATGGATGATGAGGAGTTGGGCATGGAAGTAGAGGAAGTTGAAGTCGAGGGTTCTAACCCTATCACTAAGTTGCTTGAATACGTCCCTCCGCACAAGGGCAAGACCAAAGTGACGAAGGACATTGATGAAAGCAAGGTCACCTTGCACACACCTCTACTACCAGATAAAACTGTCTTTGAAGGACCATGATTGGGGTAGATTCCTTTGTTGAAACTAGAAGATTGAGACTTAGCTAACCATGAGAAGTTCCCGCACTTGGCGAAAAAGCAGCTAATGTGCTGCATTGTTGACACAACCACGAGGATGACTGCATTAGAACCACGGAAGTGGCTCAGAGGAGTAGACAAGGCAAGTCTACTCAACCTACTATGGGTGTCACACTACAATCGCACCCCTTACAGTATTGGCCATCAAGCAGCTGCTATGCTTAGTGCACGATGGGTGTCTGTGGCTGGAGGAGCTAATACCCATCACAGACAGATTGATCCTTCGAATCACACGACTACCCTACATAGGGGAAAATTCAGCCATGATGTTTGGCAGAAAAGGTGGCGAGCAGGCCCTCATGAAGGCCATGAACAAGAAATTCAAGCTCATAAAGAAGCTACGAGGCTATGCCATATTGAGTATCTTTGACCTTGCATTCAAGGTGGCCACGTAGATTTTGGCAGGAAAGTTTATGAGGAAGTGTCGCGCAGATGAAGTGCAGACACCAATCGTTGCTATTGCAGCCCAATGTGCCAAAGGAGTCTAGCTTAATTGGGCGTGTTATCTCTGCGGGGAGTTCCTTGCGAACTTCCACAAAGATAGTCAATTCCCCTCGATTGCGGTGGACCTGCCATAAGAAGCGAAGTATGCTTCACTATGGGCAACCAGGATGCTCAATGCATCAAGGATAGCAATATCTTTTGGATCTTGATGGAAATGAACGTCCGCATAGATATCAATTGCAAACCACGATTGTCGCCTACTGTGTTTACCAAACTACAGGAGTACGTGGAGTTCAAGGAAAACTTTCACTGCGTATAGATCAGGGCACAAAAGGACCCTAAGCATACATGGTATGAATTTCCTTACTTGGCAACGAATGACACGATTGATGCAGTTCTTGATTGCTAGCCAGCAGAGTGGCATGCTAACTCAAACTAGGCGGTGGGGTTGAGAAAGTCTGCCGCGCATTGCAAAAAGGAGGAGGCCAAGCTCAAAATGGCACAAATGGCCGAGAAAAGGAAGGAGTAGGCCCCTTATAAGGCCCAGGTGGAGTGCAATGTCATCTAGTAGACAGAAAAGCAAACAGGAAAACAAAACATGGCCCTGACAAAGGCGCGAGGTCGCCTTCATCCGAAACAGAGGAAGAAACAAATGAGAAAATAGAGTAGCATGGCACGGACCCACAGACGACATCAAACCGCATCAAGCGTCCAAGGGAACAAGAAAAAGTGGGGTTGAGGAACATATCCAACGCTAGTAAGACGTCGCTGGACCCAATTACCCTCATAGAGGGAGATTTGCATGACATTGGAGACACGATGCAAGATGTCACCACGGAGGCACTACAACAGTTCGAGTAACAATATCAGCTACTATTAGGGCCATCCAGATGTGTATGTAGGAGCTATAGACCCACGCATCATAAGCTAGCACAGTGTCTACCAGCCTCGCTATTGGTACCTTAGAAGCTACCGAGATGTTGTGTGTGAAGGTCTCCTAAATGATAATGCTGCCAGATGGAGCTCTAACCACATAAAATGAAGCTGAGAGGCCCATTGTCTGCACCCTCAAGGGAGTGGGGTTGGACTTGGTAATGCTCCCTGTCGAGGCACTCCACCTACTATAGGATGGAGTGATCGTGGAGCTAAGGGCCCACAAAGAGCACGTTATGTAGGTAATCAGTGAACAATAGTTCAATAATGTGCAGTTGGCTTGATAGCGAGACTCTTCCATCATTGTCATGACCGAGGTAACTGACTGAAACAAATGCATAGTTTAGGTCATGGAGGAGGCATGCCGAATGGTCCTAAGTTGGCCATTCTCGAGGGAGAACTGGTCGAGGTGCGCATTCGCAAGATTGCTATAGGGGTGCGCAATGCTTGCATAAAGTTGGCTAAGGTTCAACTGGAGTTGAACCTACAAATTGTAGATTTACAGTTGAAGGCCCAACCTTCAACTCCACCAAAGTAAAGGAGCAACATGCAATCGTTGTCATAGAGGTGATAGTGGCGATTGACAGTGTAGTAGCAGACTACACACGGTTGTTTGAATAGTCATTCGAGATCCTCACCAGCCTGCAAGAGGATCCTAATGTACAATGGTTGGAGACAGAAGTGCGAGAACTGCAAAAATGCTATGATGAAGTAAAGGTTATAGTTTGCATTGTTGCTCTCACATAGACACTAGCGAAGCTGCACGAGGCCAAAGCACTGAAAGAATAGGTAGATGAAACATAACACAAAGAGGTGGTGCTGAAGGAGTGCTTGAAGCCCTGGTTGGATGAGGCATATTCATTCACGGCCTATATTGAGGGAAAGCTTGCTAATCTGCAAGAAACTCAGTAGAAGCTTCAGGGTGACAGTTCTGGACCAGCAACAGAGTAGTTGGTTTAAGAAGGGAAGTAGGTGGCCTCACAGTGCACTGTTGAGGTTCATCATACAAGTCCAGTTGGGAGGTCTTTGCGCCAAGATCTTTGCTCCCACAGAGTGACTCGAGGGGGAGTCACCATGTTTATGTTCGGGGTTTGTTGGGAATGGGTTCCCCCAAGGACTTTTTTGGGGCTAAAAGACCATGTTTTGGGACAATTTTGTAATAAAGTTGTAAAGTCTCCACATTTTGTGGTCATGGAGCGTGAAGGTGTCAAGAGTCATAAAAGGTTGTCCGCCCTTATTTTTGAAAATGTAAATTTGACTGTAAAGATCCACCCATGGTCCATGGACCATGGGATTGTATAAAAAGGATCTAAGTAATTAAGCTCTAGGGAGATAGCGAAGAATGAAGTGAGGAGTTAAGCATTGGAGTCTAAGTGTTCTTGGGTCTTAGTGTAGGTAGAGGCTCTGCAACTGAGTGCGCATAGGCCTGGGCTGGAAGTCGACAACTGAGTGCACAGGGTGGAAAAAGTCTATATTAACTTAAAGATATCAATAAATAGAAGTATTCCACAATTACTGTGCATTTATTTCTTGTTAATGCATATGTTTATATTGCGTTTTGGATTTAATTTACAATGTTTATGTGATGCGTGAATATATGTGATTATATTGGTTAATTGAACGCAAGTAAGAATATCAATTTAAGTGGAACTAACTATGATTGATTAGTAAGATAAGTAAAACACTTAAGACAACTTGGGAACCTATACAGTATGTTGTCATAGCTACACGAAAGTACCTGGATCATGAGTTAAGGCTGTGCGAAGGTTAATTGTGTTGGGTTGTGTTATATTCTTTCCAGAACTAGCCCACGTAGTTAACCAAGGGTTAGAGGAGGGGCATAGCCCCCCCTTCGTTATGTTGATTGCATAGCAGGGGGGTCACAAGAAGTTTGAGGGGTGCAAGTAACCCCCCTCTATGGGGTCTGGGGCAGAGACCCAGAAAATTTTTTTTTTTGGACCCTATATTAGGTTGGGCAGACCTACCTATGGTTTTGTGCATGATTTCCGCACATGGTTTTGGACGCGATGGTTTTCGGTCCATGGTATTGGATGCTTCGGCATGTATAAATATGTATTGTAACATTGAAAGGAACATAATGAAAATCAAGCTATTAGTCCCAATTTTGGGATCCAGGGGAAAATCTCTATGTATATGTGTTTATGTGTTATGTTCTCACATTGCTTATTTTCTGAGTTTTAGAATTCGTATGTAGGTAATTTATGTACAGGGTTAAAACCTACAAATTGTACACCTTCGTAGAGGTACTGAAGGACAGAATAAATGGGTAGACTAACAAAGCCCTAAGGCTTAGCGACCTGTGGAAAAGTAGGGGCTAAGGGTAAAAATCAACATCACAACCATCACAAGGTGTGGAAACTTGGTTCCAGCATCCCCCCATACTGCTTCGGGTGTGACTTCGGTCCGTACTCTGCGAGCTGATGCTGAAAGGCCCAGTAGTGTAGGGATTTGTTTGGCTAACTAACATTGAATTTGGGTCAGGCCCCACAAAGCCAACAATCACCCACAAGATAATGGCATGGTGGAAGCATTTAATAATATATTGGAGAATGTGCTAACAAAGGTTTGCAATGCCCAAAGGAATGATTGGGACGTGCGCGTACCAGCAGTTTTATGGGCCTATAGAACTACTTGTAAGAAGTTGAGAGGACAGACACCTTTCAGGCTGATCTATGGCATAGAAGCTATGATGTTGATGGAATACATTGTACCTAGCCTATGAATAGCAGTGTTCACAGGAATGGTAGACCGCAGAGCCTTAGAAGATAGGATCACGCAGTTGACAGAGCTAGAGGTAGATAGATTCTTGGTTGGATTCCATCAATAAGTTCAAAAGGAGTACAAAAAGGCGTGGCACGATGAGCACATAAAAATGTGTACCTTCAAGGTAAACAATTTAGTTTTATTATATGACAACAAGTTTGATAAATTTCCAAGAAAATTTCAGATGCATTGGCTGAGGCCATATGTGATCAAGGAGATTACCGATGGTGGAGCAGTTTAGCTAGTGAACTTGAATGGAGATCCATTTCCCGGAAAGGTAATGGCAGCAGATTGAAGCCATACACCGAGGATCTGGCTAGATGACTATATGATGTTAACACAGTCTTAGCACTCTAGGCAACTACAAGGAGGCGCGAGACTATAAACTACACTACCCAAGTTGTAGAGTTGTGCAATGAGGGGCCTACGCGGGATAGACGGGTGTCATAGTGTCAGCATACGCGCAAAGGAAGCTACGATACAAGATGCAAAACCATGAACACAGCCAGAAAGTGACCATTACCATCACTATTCATGATTTGATAGTGAGAAAATGGCTAAGAGTAGAAGGGCGATGGAATTTAAGGCTGAATTTAAACGCGAGATCTTTGCTATTCTATCGCTAATCTAGAATTTATGAGCAGATTTTGGGGTGAACGTTCGAATTTGAATTCGAGCTTGCCTATAAATTATAGATGGCTACCCAATGAGAGACACTTTGCATTCTAAGAGTTTATGTGTCACCCTGTCTGATGTGCATGAGCCATGCATTCTTTGAGGACATGGTCACTAGTTCTGTGTTTGATAGGTTAGCTAAGGAAACTTAGCAGCTTATTAATAGCTTCATGTCTGAACCTGTGGAAACTCTATGTGCTGGAGGATCTATTGCCTCTAAGGGAGCTTCCCCTAAGGTCATAAGTATGGAAGTGCCCGCAATAGTGCCAAAATAGCCAAGGTCACCAAGGTCGAACCCTACGATGGCAAGAAAGGTTCCCAAGCCAAAGAAGAATAAACAAAAGTGGTGCACGAGCCACCAGGGAAACATCAGAGAAAAGAAAAGCTAATCGTATGGGAAAAAGGTAAAGTGGTGGACCTAGAGGGCAAGGAGGGTGCAAAAGAAATTGATATTGAGGGGGTAGACCCTATTTTGAAGCCACTAGAGTATATCCCTCTGCGCTAGAGTAGCATGAAGGTCCCAAAGGACCCAAATGAGGGAAATTTTCTCCTTCATACACCCCTGCTACTAGAGAATATCATGTTTGAAGGCTCACACTTGGTGCACGTTCCACATCTAAAACTTGAAGATTGGGACTTGGGGGACACTGAGCAGTTCCCCCACCTAGCTACTGATAATTTCATGCAGTGAATATTCTACAAGGAGTCTAGTGTCACCACGCTAGAGCTCGTGAAGTGGATTCGTCGGATGGAAAAGGAAAGATTGAATCTACTATGGGTTCTGCATTACCAGTGTACTCCCATAAATTTGATTGTTATCAAACTACTGTTGTGCATGGTACATGACAGGTGCCTGTCACTGGAAGAGATGATCCCTACAATCAACATGCTAATCCATAGGATCATCTTACTCCCACATTTGAGACTAAACTGGCCAAGGAATTTGTGTTACACAGGAATAGTGTCCACTCAGATGCTGCTATTCCCACTAAGATGGGTGGCTATCTTAAAAACAAACAATCAAAGTCTACTATTGATTCTTTTATGAAAATAGATGAGAGGAGGACCAAGAGGGCCAACCTGAGTCTTGCGCTTGATTTCCTCTCTTTCTTGATATAGTTTCGTCGCTTCCCCTTTATTTGCCCAGCTTCAAAAGAACCTGTGGAATCACAGCAACATACTACTATGCAAGAAACAAGGATCTAAATTCATAAATAATGCAGGATCAGATGTGCATTAACCATATACATGCATGTATAAACAAGTACACAAGAATATGGAAGGAAACAAGAATAGCTTTATTCAGATAAAAGTAGCAAGAAGGTTACAACCATGTTCTCTGACCCAGCATCATCCTCCAGCTACGAAGCCCTTCTTCACCTCAAGTAAATCTAGATCACCCAACACTGTGAATGTACAACAGAATACCAACAGCACTTCTCTATAAGATACAAAATTCCATCCTCTGGATCTCTGTGATGAGGGATCCATATATAGATGATTACAAAGAGGTGAGTCATCTTTTGGGATGTTGATTAGTGTCCTCTCTCTGATAGTTCTTGCTTCCACTTGGAGAATGATGATCTCTTACTCATCCCTGGTCGAAAATGGAGTGGAAAGTGTCAAAGGGGAAGCTTCTAGAAGATTCCATGATCTTCCACCTTGCATTTTTGTCCCTGCCATTTGTCCATTCCTGACCATCGCACCCTACAGAGGAGCAAATCAGTATGCATCGCACCCTGTACATTGGGAAGGTGATATGCATCGCACCCTCTGCATTGAGCTTTCAATATGGTCCAGTTTTGACCATTTATGAGCAGTTTTCAGTGGAGAACTTTTGGGAGATGATGTAATCAGTTGACCTTATTCCTTTAGGCAGTGAAGCAATAATTTTAGGGACTTAGGAGCCCTCAGTTTATGGACATTTTTGATTGGGGTTGAAGTGCCCAAAAATGTCTATAATAGTTGGGCAGTAGCTATTTGATTCCAATAATTGAATAACCACTTTCCGGCCACCATGATGGGTGATTGGACGGTGGCTATCTGATTCTTGAAATCGAATAGCTACGAATTAGTTGCCTGTGGGGGTGGCTGGGTGGTGGTTATCTGATTCTCAGAATTGGATGCAGTGGTTATTAGATTCAAAGAATTAGATAACCACTACCTGGCCACCCCCACAAGCAGTTGAGTTGTGGCTATCTGATTCCGAGAATAGGATAGCTACTGCCCAATCACTCATGGGGGTGGCCGAGAAGTGGCTATTCGATTCTCAGAATCAAATAGCCACCGCTTGGCCGCTCGTGGGGGCAGTGGACGGTAAAATTATTTTTTTAAATAAAAAATAAAATTTATTTTTTTAAATACTATAACATTATTTAACAATTATTTTTATTTAAAAAAATTATATTGGTCATCGCCTCCATGATGGTCAGGCGGTGGCTTTTTGATTCTAAGAATCGAATAGCCACATCTTGGCCACCCCCAACGAGTTGGTTGGGCTTTGGCTATCCGATTCTGAGAATTGGATAGCCACCACTCAGGCACCTGTGGGAGTGGCGGGGTGGTGGTTATCTAATTCTCAGAATCATATAGCCACCACTCTATTGTCGCTTGAGCAGTGGCTATACGATTTTGAGAATTAGATAACCACCACCCCCCACCCCGACAAGCGGCACCACCCAACCGCCCGTGAGGGTGGCCGAGAAGTGGCTATTCAATTCTCGGAATCAAATTTCCACCACCCGAACGCTCGTGGAAATTTGATATCCACTTCCCAACTGTCCGTGGGGGTGGTCGAGAAGTGGTTGTTCGATTCTCAGAATCAATTAGCCACCGCCCAGCCATTCGTGGGGGTGGTGGCCAGTAATTTTTTTTTTTTTAAATAAACAATAAATTTTGTTAAATATGTTTATTGTATTTAAAAAAAAAATACAAAATTTATTTTTTATTTCAAAAAAACAATTTTATCGGCCACCCACCCCCACAAGTAGCCGGGTGGTGGCTATTTGATTCTGAGAATTGAATAGCCACTTCCCGGTGGTCGGGTGGTGGTTATTTGATTCTCAGAATTGGATAGCCACCGCTCCGCTGCCCATGGGGACGGCCAAGTTGTAGCTATCCGATTCTGATAATCAGATAACCACCATCCGACCACCCCCACTGGTGGCTATCCAATTCCGAGAATCGGATAGCCACTGCCCAACCACCCATGGGGGTGGCCAGGAAGTGGCTATTGGATTCTCAGAATCAAATAGCCACCCACCTAGCCACTCACACGGGCGTTGGCCAATAAAATTGGTTTTTTTAAATAAAAAATAAATTTTGTTAAATATGTTTATTGTATATATATAATATATATATATATATATATATATATATATATATATATATATATATATATATATATTATAATTATTTTAAATGTTCTTTGATTTTATTTTTGTAATTTGAAAATATTGTATTTGTTTTTTTTTTTTTTTTTTACTTTGTAAGCTGTGATGTATCCATATCTATTATATACATCGAAAATAAAATATACATGCAAAGGCGACCTCAACCTTCCTCGAAGGGAAACCAGGTCTATTAGTCCCTCAAAAATATTGTTTGTAGCAGTTTACTTATCCAACTTAACGCCATCGCCTATCAAAAATCCTTACATTTTTCTGTTTGCATTTTGTTCCTAGCTGTTTATAATCAAAGACTTGACAAGCTACCTTAAACATAGGAGCACTATAGTTTATAACAGCATGCAAAAAACAAAAAGAGTGACTGGGTAGACACTTCAATCTACCGTAATTTCTTGCTTGGAACACATATTTCATTAAATATGGAAGTATTGAGTGGATCTAGAATTTAGAACATTAACTAGATTAAGTTTTTTCAAAATGAGGAATTAGAAAGTCACTTAATTCACTAATTTTAATGTAGATATTCACCATTTTTGTGTAAAAATTATCATGATAAACTTTATAAAACAAATTTATATAAACTTGCTAAAAAAAATCTTTCACATTTTAATCTTGGATTCCTTACATTATCTATTTTAATATTTTTTATGGTTTATAGTAAAAATAAGTTTGTTAAGGTTATTTTATGAAAATAATGATGCATATGTTACTATTATTAATCCATTTAGTTATAATCTGATATAGTAAATATCATGTATGTGTTAAGTCATGATTATTACTAAGGCAGTGTTGGCACAATTTAAAAGTCTATCACCTTTGCAACACTAATTATATTATGGTTGAAGATTAAAAAACCCTCAAAGATCATCGAGTTTATACTCGTATTAGAATTAAATTTCAAAATATTTGTGACACTACCAACCTTTTCGATTGTTTAACTAAACAAAATTATGATGATATTGAAACACTTATTTTAATGCTTTTTCAGCATAACAATAAAATTCGAAATAACTTTTAATAATATCTTTTTATCTCCTTATTTACCATAGTTGGTCTTAGTGGATGATAATCATCATTATCACCATCATAATTACATACTATTGTAGAAAGTTTGCACCATTTTAGAGTTGAGGAGAAAAATAAATTTAGGATCAAATTAAATGTTGAATGTGAGTAGTAGCATAATTTATTTTTATTTATTAGTTGTACACTTATGTTAATAAAAAAGTTGATTGAGGCTTGCTTAATGAATAATAGATTAATATGCAAGATACATATTAAGTATAAAGTTATTTAATGACAAATGATCTTAGTGATGTGTCCAATATATACCATTATTAGAACTTTAACTAAATTAAGTTTTTTCAAAATGAGGAATTAGAAAGTCACTTAGTTCACTAATTTAATGTAGATATTCACCACTTTTTGTGTAAAATTATCATGATAAAATTTATAAAACAAATTTATATAAACTTGCAAAAGAAAATCTTTCACATCTTAATTTGGATTCCTTACATTAACTGTTTTAATATTTTTTATGGTTTATATTAAAAGATAAGTTTGTTAAGGTTATTTTATGAAACTAATGGTGTATGTTACTATTATTAACCGATAATCCGATATAGTAAATATCATGTATATGTTAAGTTACGATTATTACTAAAACAATGTTGGTGCAATTTAAAATTTAAAGTAACTTTTAGTAATATCTTTTTACCTTCTTATATACCATATTTGGTCTTAGTGGATGATAATCATTATTATCACCATCATCATTACATACTATTGTAGGAAGTTTGCACCATTTTAGAGTTAAGGAGAAAATATTCTTTTAGGATCAAATTAAATGTTGAATATAATTTATTTATTATTTATTATTTGTACTTTTATGTAATAAACGAAGTTGGTTGAGTCTTACTTAATGAATAATATATTAATATGCAAGCTATATATTAAATATAAAGTTATTCAATTACAAATGATCATAGTAATTTGTCCAATATATACCATCATATATCCATTTTAAGTGCAGATGTAGGGATCAAATTTCGTCAAGTGCAAACACTTTTAGAGTGAAAGATACAATGTGTTATTTTTAATTGTTTAAACTATATTTTTGAATGCTAAATAGAGTATATATATGAACAAATAATAATTTTAACCATAAGAAACTTGTTTTTATATATATAGATATATATGAAGTTGATATTGACATAAATTAGTTAACATAAATCTTAAAATAGTTACTTTTGAAAAGTATAAGATTTAAACCTCTGATTCACACATTTTTTTTTTTACTTCTAATTACTTTACAAAATATTCTTTCTCTATATTTTTCTATTTAGAAGATAATTTTTATTTTAAACAGGCACAGACGGATAGACAAACTTACACATTCCCCCATATTGGGCTGTAAAATGAGCCTCTCGTCTCAATTACTAATCATTTTAATGATCAAAATCAATCATCAATTAGAATAGTAACAAAGTAGTACAATTTGATTATTTTCAAATACAACAAGAAAGAGAGAAAAATGATTAAGATATTCATTACACATGTTTAGTTTTTATCCCTGTAATGTTTAAGGATACTATATTGAAAAGAAAATATTAACATTCATCTAAAACTTAAATTCCTTACATTATTTCTATTACCATTAACATTTATATTTATGTATTAAATTTGATTGTGAATGCTAGATTCTGTAAAAAAAATCTTACCTATAAAGTTATTTAACAATATATTAATATTGTTTTTCTTACTATTATTGACCATTTTAAATTGACACTAACTAGTTTTCCTAAGTTGAGTACAAATTAATTATACTAGTATAATGTTCGCACCACTTCAAAATCTATAAGTAGAAATATTTTATAATTCTAGTTGTGTTGTACAGCAAGCATTAATCTCCCTCTCGTGTTCCTAGGGTCCTACAACAGGGTATCCAACTCTTCCATTTCGGGGTCCGAAGGTTCTTCCAACACTTTGTCTTCCAACGCATCGATTATCCTTCTTACGTCTTCATTAGTTTCCTTTTTGTAGGCTGCCTCCACTGCCTGATCTGCCTGCCCGCTAGAGCATCGTCCTCTCTTCGACTGATCAGAAACAGGAGTCTCCCTTCCACCATAATCCTCCTGCCTTGTTCTCCCTCACCCTCTGCGTCTTCTTCCTTAACCTCTTTTACCCGGCCTCCCTCTGTTGCTATTTCTACTGCTCTGCCCGACTTCAAAGGTCACTCTCACCCCACCATCCTCCTTCCCTATCTCCATATCCTTTTCGTCAGAGCTATCGGTCGCCATCGTCATATGTTCCTGCTCTCTCCTGGTGGTCTTCCCTTCACCTTCCTTCTCCTATCTTCCCCTTCTTCCTCCCTCCATCCTAATACTTAGGCAACGCTTGAGTCTTTGGTTTACGCCTCTCTGCCAGATTGATTCTTCCCTCTCCACCTTCCCTGCCTTCCAATTGTCTGTCATTCCGCCTGCGTTTCTTCTTAAATGAGTTTCGCCACATAGCATCTGAGGCTGCAGATAATCACCGTCGGACCTTTCTTCTACCCTTGCCATGATTTGTTTCACTCCATTCCTTGGTTTGCATACTGCTCCACCACCTTTCACCTCATCTCTGATAATGATTGTTGTTCTGTATGATGCCTATCGACCACCTCCCCATCCCCATACTGCCCTGTAGTGGTCGTAGTTCTCCACCCCGATCGGGGCATGAGTGCTATCATGTTCATGTTTATATTTCTGCATTATAGTCGTATTCAATGATTCGATCTAAGTTCTCACATCTTGTCGTGGCCAGCTGGGTTGTCCATCTGCTGTCCACTTTTCCACCTATTTCGTTGCATCCCTAGTTTGCCAAATAATCTGTTGGTTTGTTGCCTTCTCTCCTTACATGGTGTATGACTTTGTAATCAATACTTTTCATAGTTTCTTCTAAGTCCTGTACTAGACCCATCGATCTCCAGCTCTTAGCCACCTGTTCCCAAGAATTGCCATGATTAAGTTTTTTTATTGTCTCTATAACCAAATTAGAGTCCCCTTCGATTTCTAATTTCCTGTATCCATTCCTTATGGCGATATTGATTCCTTGGTATGCCACCATGAATTCGGCTTCATTGTTACTCATTATACCTCCTCTGTCTGCATAGATCCATCTGGTTTGACCTTGGCTATCTCTGAAGATTCCACCATATCCCGCCGGGCCTGGATTCCATTTTGATGCTCCGTCGAAGTTTAGTTTGGTGAAGCCTTCTTGAGGGCGGATGAATACAATTGGGCTTTGGTTTTTTGTGACCTGTTTCTTTTGGTGGTGCGGAAAAACCATTCCTGGTTCCAGGTTTAATTTTCTTAGAATATAAGTCTCTTCCTCCGGAGTATTCCAGTCTTCCTCAGCCCATGTTTCTGATAGAATTGTTTCCCTTATTTGGTTCTAAGTTCTTTTCCAAATCTCCTCTGGTGTAGATATCTTTCCTTGAAAAATCCTTCTGTTTCTCTCTTTCCAAATTTTCCATATGTTGAACCCCACTACCAGGTTCCAAGCTTTTCTGATCACCAGGCTTTGGAATTACCCCTTTCCCCAATGGAATATAGTTTGAGTTATATCCTAGGGGCCTCCTTTTGTCTTTCCGAAGAGGCCTCTAGTTTCTTCCCATTGTTGTTGAGCTACTCTGCATCCATTCAGGATATGTTCCTGATTTTCACCACTTTGATTACATAAGCTACACCTTGGCAGTCCTAAGAACCCTCTTTGTTGAATTTGGTCCCATGTGAGTATGCGTTTTCTTCCTACCAGCGAAGTAAACATTTTGACCTTAGGCCACCATTTGTTCTTCCATAGTTGTTTCCAGTCTTGACTGTGATCGTCCTGAGCGCCTTTGGTTTTTATGGTGTGTGCTCTTTGGTTGTGAAAGTACCTTTTGTGTTTCCTCCCCATTTGAGGATATCTGGGCATTCTCTACTTTTAATCCTTCTTGAGTCCAATTCCTTGTTTATCCAGGATTTTAGATCTTCCTCTATGTTATTATCCCATTCTTCCGGTCCTTTCCACTCTCTCCATACCTCATTTTTGCCTCCTTCCTTCCAGTAGTCATTGACTAGGGTTAATCCTTTTTCCTTGGATATCTTGTAGGTGTTTTGCATTTCCTGGTTTTCCAACATTTTTCCCCTCTGTTGCCATGCTTCCTCCTAGAATTTTGTTGTTCGACCATTCCTTATTTCCCAACATGCATGCTCCCTTATGATATCCATGTTCTGGCATGCCAGTTCCCATATTGCTAAGCCTTTTGGAATCTCTTCCTTTCTTAGTATTTCTTCGTTTGCAGTGGGCTTATTATATTTTGATGTCCATATTTCCTTCCAGAGATCTTTGCCTCCTTTCAACCACCGCCACCATAGCTTCGCCACAAGGACTTGATTGAGGGTGAGTGGATCTCTTAACCCTAGCCCCCCTTCCTCCTTAGGTTTTGTTAAGCTGTTCCATTAGCATAGAGCCCATATCTTCTACTGTTTTGGTCCTCCCCATAGAAATTTCCTGTAAATTTCATTCATTTTGGTGCAAACTCCTTTCAGTACCGCCATAACCGATAGCGGGTAAATAGGGATAGATTGAAGTGTCAATTTGAGAAGCACCAGCCTAGCTACAATATTCAAAGACCGAAAAGACTAGTTTTCGAGTCTATTTTTGAGTCTATTTTTGAGTCTCTCTATGATGGGCTACCAGTTGGTTATCCTTAGAGAGCTTAGATTGAGCATAGTTCCTAGATATTTGGTAGGCAGTTCTCCTTTTCTGAACCCCAAGAATCTTGTTAAGTGGGTTTTAACCGTCTCCGGTGAATTGAATATGAAAGTGCTCGATTTCTCCTTATTTATTTCAGTCCCTGATGCCTCCATAAATACCTCCAAGATCTCCTTTACCTTTTTCACTTCTCTCAAAGATGCTTTTTAGAAGATCATGATATCGTTGACAAACTGCTGGTGTGTAACTGAGATGTTGTTTCCCCACAAGCGTAGCCCTTTGATTTTCCTTTCTCTTAGTTCTTTCTTGAAATACCTGCCTAGCCCTTCTGCTGCTATTATAAACAAAAAAGGGGGCAGAGGGTCACCTTGGCACAGGCCCCTTGTAGCATTAAAGGTTGTTGTTGGTGTTCTGTTTAGGAGAATGGAGAAGTTCGGTGTGGCTATCATGCTGAGTATCCAATTCACCCATCTATTACAGAACCCATAGGCTTGAAGAGTGGCTTCCAGATACTTCCATTTCAACCTGTCATAAGCTTTTGATAGGTCCAGCTTGATCATCATGTCTAGCTCTTTTTTTTCTTTTAAGGTATGTATAACTTCTTAAGAGACTACCAATCCATCCAGGATTTGTCTTCCCTCCACGAACCTTGTCTGCTCAGGGGGTATTATGTTAGGCAGGATCGGTTTGAGCCTATTGACCATTAAGGTGGCTATAATCTTGTAAATAACATTACAAAGGGCGATCGGTCTAAAGCCTTATGTTGTTTCTGAGTGGGCCGATTTAGGGATTAGGGTTAATATAGTGGCATTTAGCCCTGACCAAACTTTTTGGTGAATGCGCGCCTCCTCCACCACTTCTAGGATTTCTTCTCCTATGAAATGCCAGCAAGCTTGGTATAATTCCGTAGTGTATCCATCAGGACCAAGGGATTTATTTCTTTTTAGGCCCTTCACTACTTCCTCTACTTCCTCTAAAGTAGCACTCCTCATCAGGGCTATATTTTGATCCCTGGTTACCATCTTGGGTATTTCTTTTACTACCTTGGTAATGGCCTCTGATCTATTTCTCTGGGGTTCATTGAGAAGGTCTTTGAAATGCTTTATCAAGTTCTGTTCCATTTCCTCGTGCTGAGTTATGCGCTGTCCTTCCTTGTTTTTGATTGAGAAGATCCTATTTCGCTGTCTGTGCTGAATCATAGCCTTATGGAAAAATTTTGTGTTTCTCTCTCCTTCTCTAAACCACTGGATTTTGGACTTTTGTTTCCATAAAAAATTTTCTTGTTTCCTGCGTTCTTCTAATTGGATTATTATTATGCCCTCTTCTCTAGTTCTCTCCTCATTTCTACCTTCCAATATATCCTTCTGCTGCAACTCACTCATGTTTTTTCCTAGGCGTTGTTGCTCCTTGAAGATGTCCCCAAATTCCTCCTTATTCCATTTTTGTATTCTTCCTTTTAGCTCTTTCAGTTTAAGTTGAAAGGTTTGCATTTTGTTTCTACCTCTTTGTTCACTTTTTGTCCACCACCCTTCTATTTTCGACAGAAGCTTCTGGTCTCTAAGCCAGAAAGATTCGAACCTAAAAGATCTACTTTTGGGCTTTGCTTGAAGTCAATCTCCAACTTTATTGGCCAATGGTCTGAGCCTGTTACTGGAAGGATCATGGCTTCTATAAACACATATTTCATCATGATTTTTTCAAAGATAAGGAACCTATCCAGCCTTGAGGCTATTTGGTTTGCCCCTCCTCTATGGTTATTCCATGTATGGGATCCATTTATAGTTTGGATATCCACTAATATTTGTTCTGTTATCATATCTTCAAATGCTTCCATATCTGGATCAATCCTTCTCAGCCCCCCTCTCTTCTCTTCTAGGGTCTTGATCATATTGAAATCGCCTCCTATAATCCATGGCCTCTCTGGGATAAGATTTCTCATTACTTTTAGATTTTGCAAGAATCCTTTCTGTTCTGTCCAGGTATGTGGTTCGTACACTCCTGTTAGGACAACATATTCTGTTGATCCTATAACCTTGAATGTTCCCGATAAAATTCGTGGGAGACTTATCAAGTTTTCAAATTGTATTTCCTCCGTGTTCCATATGATTACCAATCCACCTACGCTGCCTATTGCATCTTACCCCATTATTTCATATCTGGTATTGCCCTTGCTCATTATTTCTCTCATTCTTTCTGTGCTGATCTTTGTTTCTTGGATTATCATTATGCTCGGTCTGTCTCTATTTAACCTCTCCTTCAAGTATCTTTGTTTGCCTCTGTTGTTGATGCCTTTGATGTTCCAACTTGTAATAATCATTTTAATGATTTTGGTGGTATTTGGAATACCTCTGAGAGAGGTATGACCGTTCCGGACTTTACCAATGTCTCTCCTACCTCCTAGATTGTCTCGTTCAATGTCCTCCTTCCCCTCTTTCTCCCTCCTTTGCCAGCACTACTCATTCCCATGTTCTGGTTGCCCTGTGGATCTATCGGCTCCAAACTGGTTGCTATTGCTCCCACTACTTTTTCTCTGTATTTTTGAAACGCTTCTTTATACAGTTGCTTCTGCTCCTCCGGGATGAACCTTTCATCTAGCGATCTCCACTCCTGCAATAACTTCTTCATTATGCATTCCTCTTCTCCTTCTCTCTCTTTTTGAGGGTCTATCTCCATTTGTATTTGTTCATTTGGCTATTCATTATTTTCTCCTACCTCCCGAAGGTCTATTATGTTTTGTTCTGATATTTGTTTTCCTATTTCCTTTGGGTTTTTCGTTTTCTCTTCGTCGCTGTCTTCCTTTTCCCCCATCTCAGTCTTTTCTTCCTGTAGGGCTTTGAATTTGTTCTGTGTCTCCAGGGTAGTATTTTCCTTTGTTAACTGTCATTGTGTTTTGCTGGATCCTGGTTTCTTTCTCTGTTGGACTTCTTTAAAACCCTCTTCTCCCTGTTCTGTTTCCTCTGTTGTTGTTTTCTCTTCTTCCCTCCTCTCCCTTCCCTCCTCTGTTCTGTTTAGAGGGCATTGCATGAATAGATGCCCATATTCGTGACATCGTCTGCAACGAAAGGGTATGTGCTCGTAGTCCACTGGTTGTTGCCATATTTCGTCATGATATTCCAGCTCTATGAAGTCTGGGAGGGGTTCAGTTATATTCATATATGCGCATATTCTGGCATAAGATGTATATCTTCCTCTCTTTGTGGATTCTGCAACTTTCACAAAGGACCCTATTGTATTCCCTATACCATTTAAGATTTCTAGATCCTAGAACTCCATTGGGAACCCAAAGAGTCTAATCCAAACCGGGGCTGCCAGCATTTTCTCTTTGTCTGGGTTATAGCAGTCCACCCAATGTCTCATAAATAGGCCTGCATTGTTCATGAAATAGGGTCCTCCCTCAAAGATCCTTTCCTTGTCTTCTAAGTTGGAGAATAGCACTGTAAAAAAACCCTTCATGCCTAGTTTTAGTTCTACATGTCCCTTCGGTTTCCATCTCTGTTGTATCCATTTGGACAAATCTTTCTCTAAAGGCCAAAACCCTATAAATTTACATATTAAAGCATAGCCTTTCATGTAATTCCTATATTCTTCCAATTTATTGTTTGGTATTACGAACCTAGGTTTCTTCGTGGCCCTGGGCAGACATTTACCTTTCAGTCTCGCCTGCCAGTTTTCTCTGCTTGCTGAGTTTTCGCCGCCATTTAACTTCGTCCCTATCTTCGTGAGCTCCTTACTTGCCTCCCCCACTGCCATTGATCCGGATTTAAACAGGAATGCAATAGATTACAGAGATGCGATAACCATAAATAAAGAGATGCCGCAGAAATAATACTTCATTTCATTAATGGAAAATACCGAAATATGATTACAACCAGAATTGGAAATAAACCAGCTAGGGCGATGGTAGCTCATCTCTGAGAAGAGATGTGCGGCTACATGCCTCTGAACCGTTCCAAACTATGTTACAATGAGGCTCGAAGGCCTATTTATTATTGAGAAACAATGGAAACCCTTCACATTCCAAAACCGACCCTTAGAAGATGAAACGCCAAATTGTGGGCCCCGTTTTGGGTAAATTGGTACATCAATTTCCCGGGGTCGTAACTTTGGCATACGATCTCCGTTTGAGGCGTATGATAGCTCGTTAGAAAGATC
>APFE031453149.1:157492-167651 GCA_000404065.3 Pinus taeda
AAGTTCAGGACCCGAAAAACTGCTAAAAATAGTAAGTTGTGCTACAATTAAGGAAACTGAAAAAAGCTGAAAGAGACAATTGTGGGGGTCCAAATGGGATAGGTGGGTGGCCACCAACATCCACCTGGATCAGCCATGTTCTTGTAGGAGGGGATCTCTCCCCTCCCCTAGTTTGTTTCCATTTGAAACCCTCAGTACTAGTTCTCCTTTCGTTCCCTCGTGTCGTGCTTTAGTAGTCCCTGCTTTGACCTTGTACAAAGAGAGCCGCGCTCCCTGCTCGCTTTGCTGTAAGACTACATACACTACACTTAGTCCTGCTCCTCTACGTTGTTGATGCCCTCATTTGCAGAAAACCTCCCCTGATCTTTGATCAAGGGAATAGCTTGAAATTGAATTTTTCGTCAAAATAATATTATTGCCAGTGAGTGGAGCAATTGTTTTTATGCTATGTTGTCTATTTTTGAGTTTCCTTCGGAAAGGGAATATGTCTATCCAAAAATTGTATTCCTCAAATTGCATTTTTCCAATATGTATTTGTTTTTTTAATTGTTTTTTGGGTTTTTATTTTATTTTTAATTTTAGCATATTTTTGTTTTTTAGGGTTTTTTGAAAGTGTTTTTAATCTTAATTTTTGTAGTTTTTTAATTTCTTTGTTGCTTTTTTTTTGTGATTTTTCTTTTTTTTTAATCTAGTTTGTTTTTAATTTTTTTTTGTTTTTTAGTTTTTCTTGATGCTCTTTAAAATTTTCTATTTTTATTTAATTTTATAGTATTTTTAAATTTTTTTTCCAATTTTTTTATGGTTTACCACATAAAAAAAATGTTATTTTTTTTAAAATATGTTTTTCTTTGTTGGACACCTAATCCTTAATGGGTTAGTGTGGAAGTCGAATGGACAAAAGCAGTCCAAGAGACCTTGCGATGTGAATCCCAACGGTCACATAATGTACTATAAATGTATATCATTTGTGAATAAAAATTGTACTGCATGTTTTATCTTTCATATCTCTAGCTGTCCATGTGTGTTTAACATGGTATCAGAGCAGGCGTATTCCTGCCCATCATAATTAATTTGAGCCATTTGTTTATGGCCTTTCTGTGCATTTTATTTCTTCCATATTCACTTGAACATTTCTCTGCCTCACTGCCCATGAATGTTCCTGAAAGAAGCGTTGTCCATTATTCTCTGTGTATTATTCCCTGACCGGTGTTGTCCAAGATACGCTCTGCTGACATGTCTGTCATATCCCTACAAATTTTAGTCATGGTTTAACATATTCGTCGTGTACCCTAGCCTGCGCCTGACAAATGAAACGTTCCTTTGCCCGTTCTTCTGAATACATTGATTGCTCTAATTATTCTGCAGTCTGACCTTCTTGAATTTTCCGTTGTTGCCTCCATGTAAGACTCTACCATTATTTCTTTGTCCTTCCAGTGCTACCTCATAACGCATCTATCCATTCTCAGAAGCGTTGTACGTTAAATTTTTTCATGAATAGCGTTGGCTCATGACTGACAATGCTGAGTGGTGTATGATGAATCTGCGTTGAATGAATCTGCTCATGTTTTAGTGTTGAGGCCTGACATGGTTTTGGCGCTAAGGCCACTGTAAGATACGTTGTATTTATGCAAGGGTCGCTGACAAGAAGATCACTCAAATCATCAGAAACCAGATGTTTAGTCCACGCCGACCAATCACTCTATTTTGACTGCTCTTGCCCAACGTTTCTAGCATTAGTGGGTTTGTCCTGTGACCATTGGCTATATTCTGAGAACTCCTCCGAAAAATTGAGAAGTTAACGGTATTTTTATGCGAGAATTTGAAGAAGCTACTCTGCTTAGACTCGAAACTAAGATCATCGAGGGAGTTCCAATTGAAGCAAAGAATAGATTGCAAGTGAATAAGTTTTCACTAGAAAACTTTCTTCGGAAGTGCATTTTATCTTAAGTTGTCCAATTAATTCGGATTCGGCAGAATTTAAATGTCCGCCGATCGTTTCCAAGCGGCCCCGTGTAATTTCAATGCTGCTGCTGATTTTCTCTGCAAGAACCGCGCAATACCAAACAATAGCCCGTAATTATAAGTGACTGAATCCCGGGATTTCTTCTATATAGCATCGATTGCACCCCAATAAATGATTTATTGCGCCTTATCTGAAGAAACCAGCAAGGGTCACCGGATCGAGTCCCGAGTCCTCCCTAAAAACCCTCAAAGAACTTGACGAAGAATATAATTTGAGTAAACCAACTTTGCAAGTCCGAATGCGAAAGTCTTTGAGTGTATCAAACAAGGCTGCTAACAACAAAAGGTTACCAGAACTACAAGGGCCATGTCCTTCCCCATTTTCTCACTGGCCTGCAGGTGCACATTTGCCGAAGAGTGAGATTCTCTTATCGTTGCATCATTGTTTATTCCTCACTAAGTACGCAAGGATAGTGTACTTTATTAGGTGTAAGTCATCCATCCATGGTATGTGACTTGCTCAGATAGTTCTAGCCGGTGGGATGTCCATCATGTCCCTTATATATAAGATGAACCCGCCATCTCTGAAGAATGGTAAAGGTTTGAAAGCTAGTGGCTCTGTTTTTTCACCAACAGAATGCCACAATAGCTCATGCGTTGTCGAGAAACAGATATAAATAAGCAACATTCTTGTGCAGAAATTGTCTAGACTCTACATATTTTATACTATTGTTTATCGTGAATGAAAGTACGCAAATGTGTGTTTTATACTATTGTTTATTGTGAATGAAAGTATGTTGATTATTGGAGTGACAGATTTCTTTGGCACTAGTATTCCAATGTTTGAAAGTTGTTGACAGAAAGCCAATCGATCATTTGTGGAGTGGATCAACGATTTGTGGACGCCCCATCTGGAAACCAACAACGTTAAAGAAACAAGAGCCATTAGCACTCGCTTTCTGTATAACATTTCGCTGTCTTTGCTGACCTATTTATGTTAACAGTGGATGTGCCAATTATTCCAGGACTATGTATAGCAATTTGATGTGTTGGTTTTGGCTTCCATTCCTTGTTCGGTCCCACTGCTTTCTAAGATCCAGTAAGTTGCTGAGGCCTTATGTTATAGTGATTAGCCATAACAGAAGATCTGCTCACAGAATATCCTGTTGGGGCTGAACTGGATACCTGAGGCTTCCTCCATATCACATGATTGAATTATTGTTGATTTGAGGACAGATTCGTGAAGGTTTTGTGGCTATAATAATCTTGTGTATTGATGCCATGAAAAGCACGGCTTTCTCAAGAACAGAAATGTCACATATATATTGATGATGTCTAGTTACATATATATTGATGATGTCTAGTCACAGTGATTAAGGAATAATCGGGTTGTATTGGTACAATAAGCAAGGTTTCACAGTTGCATATCCTTGTCACTATGTTCTTGTACCAGTACACTATAACTCTGTCAATGGAACAATCACTTCACCTTTGATATAGTGTTTTAGCATTCAAGTGCAGTGATATCAGATACACATATATTGTACTGATCATTATCAAATACACAATTTCAGTGATATCATCATAGCATCAAATATAAGGTCTTCAACAGTAACGTAGCTTCATCATCTTATTTTTTTATATGGATTGTAATTGGTGCTTGTTGGTTGCACATTTATAAAGGATATTGCTAGTGGGTGTTACTTTTCAGTTTTTTAAGGTGTAGTTCTGATATTCAAGAAAAATAGCCAGAATCAGTGAAGTATTAGAGTTCATGAAAACTCTTATACAATCTACTGTTGATGACACATTAAAAATCAGCAAAGGATCTCTCTCAGAAATTCAGACATGTCTACAAAATGCACAGGAAAAGATCGATTTTTTGCAGCTTGAATCACAGCTATAGCAAGAAGAGCTACATCAAAATAGTCATCATTCTAAATCTGTTTCTGTTCAGAACATTGAGACAACCACCCATCAATAGTAAGTCAATAATGTTATTGTTCATTCAAATAAAGCAACAGTTGTACATGCATATGCAGAAACTCAGTCTGCACTTCCCAAGCCCATCATCAGACCTTGGGAACAGCTTGTCCACAACAAGCACAGAACCGGTCTTGGATATGACAAGGACTTGTCCTTTCATATTCCAGACTACTCCAAGCCCATTCAGTTTCAGAGTGCTGGATTTATTCATGACAGTTCAGCTCCAGCTGTTCTAGATTCTACTCCTCTTCCGCCGCAACAACAACAACAACAGATCGTGAAATGCCAACAGTGTGATCGAGTTGGCGATTTGAAAGATCATTGTTTTGATCTTCATCCATGTAAGCATTGTCATAAAACCAGTCATTCTTCACACAGATGCTTTAGAAACAAACGTGCTGTAAGAAAAAATATTCATCTAGGATGGATCGCTTCTTGGCAATAGGCATCAATAGCCAAGAAGATATTCCAAACACATGTCAGAACTTGTTCCAGAGTATTGAACAGTCTTGCAGTTGAGTTTTCTCCATCATCTCACCTTGTATCTGACGGGGGCGGAAATGATGGTCATCTACAAGCTTCAAAGTCACATCAAGCGAGCCTGACCACAACCTGTCACACCAGTTTCAGAGTTGTAGCCAGAGACAAAGATACCCGTGAACATGCCTTCAGTGGGCAATCTAGGACACTTCCTCTAGCAGAAGACTTCAGCTTCTTGCCAGTTTTGGAAGAGTTCCGGGAACAAAATTGAGAACACTTCCTCTAGCAGAAGACTCCAGCTTCTTTCCAGTTTTGGAAGAGTTCCAGGAATTGCATCAAGCATTCCAGAGTTGTTGGTCATCCTTAAACCATCACAGGATGAGACTTCCCTTTTCAGGTTGAAGTTCTCCCTTTTATGCGGGGTGAGACCTCCCTTTTATGGTTGAAGGTTTCCCTCTTTAAAACAATAGGATCACTTCCTCTAGCATAAGACTTCAACTTCTTGCCAGTTTTGGAAGAGTTCCGGGAACTGCACTAAGCGTTCCGGTGTTGGTGACCATCCTTAAACCACCGCCCTTTATACCAACATTTCAGAGAGCGCATTCAGCCTAGTGCTGCCATGCATTTTTGCACATTTTGTATTACAGCTCTCTTCTTGGACTCATACATAACCCTTCGGATTAAGGGAGGGAATGTTGGACACCTAATCCTAAATGGGTTAGTGTGGAAGCTAAAGAGACTAAGCAGTCCAAGGGACCTTGGGATGTGAATCCAAACAGTCACCACATGTACTATAAATGTGTCTCATTTGTGAATAAAAATTGAATTGCATGTTGTATCTTTCATATTTTCTATCATTCACCATGTGTGTTTAACATAGATGTTCTTCTTTACTTCTACTAAAAACTAGAATATCTTCAAGATAAACAATAACAAACTTTCCTGCATATTCCTTCAAAGCTTCATTCATCAATCTCATGAACATGCTAGGTCCATCAGTGAGTCCAAAAGGCATCACTAACCACTCATACGACCCAATGTTTGTTTTAAATGTAGTCTTCCATTCATCTCCTTCTCTAATTATTATTTGATGAAATCCACTGTTCAGATCTATTTTAGTAAAATACTTTGACCCTCTCAAACAATCGATCAAATCATCCATGCGTGGTAAAGGAAATCTATACCTGATAGTGATCTTGTTTATGTCCCTAGAATCTGTACACATATGTCATTCACCTCCTTTCTTTGGAATGAGTACTACTGGTACAACACATGGACTAAGATTCTCACTAATTAGTCCCTTATCCATCAATTCTTGCACTTGTTTTCCAAATTTTGCATTCTCTTGAGGATTTAATCGACATGCTTCTTTGTTTGGAAAACTTGCTCCTCGTATTAGATCAATATGATGACTGATGCTCCTGATTGGTGGCAATGCATTTGGCAACTCATCCACAATAATATCAGCAAAATTGTTCAACAAATTTTTGATTTCTTCAAGTAAATCATCTAAGTTTGTGGAATTCAAAATTACCTTAGGTCTCCCTATGACAACAAAATGCATTTCTTCACCTTTTCCAACCTCTTGCAACAACTCCTTTCCACATAACATTGTTTCCAAGTGCCCCTTTTTCATCTTCATCTTTTAATGGCAATAGTGTATGGTTTATTTCCATCCTTCTCCAGAGCATAAGTATTTTTCCTCCCATCATGGACAACTTTCCGATAAAACAGCCAAGGTATTCCCAGCAATACATGGCATAAATCCATTGGCATTACATTACACAATATCACATCTTTATAAGTACAAATCCATATCTCTACCTTACATTGTTTTGTCATTGTAATCCGATGTCCTTGCTGCAACCATGACACTTTGTAAGGAGTAGGGTGTACTGTCTTCATTAATCCTAGCTTGTCCACCATCTCTGTAGAAACAAGGTTATCAGTGCTTCCACTATCAATTATCACATTACAAAATTTACCTTTGTTGTTCTGAATAAACTCTTTCTATGAGTTGGTTGTTCAGTCTCTTTCTCTACCTTAAGCAATGCCCTTTTCAACAACAGGGATTCTCCTACTTTAGGGGATTCTTCCTTATTTGTAATTTGAGGTTTTTGTTCATTTGCCTCAGCCAGAATCACGTTCCTCTAACTTGTTGTTTTATTATGAGGACAATCTTGTAATCCATGTCCCCATTTTCCACATGTGTAACATCGAATATCTCTTCCTCGACCTCTTCCTCCGGGTGCAGATCTTCCTCTATTAAAATATTCCCTCTGTGGTGGTTTTCTAATTGAACTTCATGCTTCATTATAATGTTGTTGAAACCTTGGTCTAGTACTTCCTACCTCTTACTGAACTTTTCCCTCTATTCCTCTGATTTTGTTTTCTCAACATCTTCTCTTCTGCATTCAAACCTAATTGGTAGGCATCTTCAATGATCTTCAGACTCAGCAAGCTAATATCATCCTGTATTTCATATCTTAAGCCATTGATATATCTGGCTACCTACTCCATGTCATCCTCCACATGCCCTTCTCTAATACTCAATCTATAAAAGTCTTTTGTATATTCTTTAAAGAACATTCCTTTTTGCCTTAAATTCTATAACTATTTGAAAATATTTTACTAATAATCTTTTGGCATAAATTTAACTTTCATTTTACTCACCATTTTGTCCCATTTCTTGATCTTAGACTTTTCTCTTCTTGTTCTAGATGTTTGTAGTTCATCCCACCAAATAGCTGGATGACCCTTCAATTTGGTAATTGCAAATTTTACCTTCTTTTTGTCATCAACCTCTTCATAGTCAAAATATTTGTCCAGTGAACTGATCAATCCATTATCTCTTTTGCATTGATACTCCCTTCATATGGAGGAATTTCCACCTTTGGTTTTCCACCTACTTTAGCCAACATCTTGATAACTTTGGTAGTTTCATTTTCCTCCTCTTCTTCTTCCTCAAAAGATTATTCTGCAGCACTAGAAACTCTTTCATCAGGTGTTCTCCTCTGAGAAATCTTCATTGTGTCCATCCCTCTATGCAGACTCTAGATCTCCTCCAGTAGAAATGCATTTGCTTCAGGTCTTCCTCGACCTATGCCAGCTCCTCGCCTTGGTGGCATGTTTACGCCAATCAACTCAATCTCTATTCTCTGATACCAAAATGATGCAGGAGGCTGATGAAATCAAGGTGGTAGTCTTAAAAATTGACTATTGGTTACTTTATAAGTGATCAAATGAGTTATAGCGAATTTTCTCTGTGGCTTACCTTACACTGAGGGTCCCACATTGACTTTTCCTTTGTAAGCAGGTGCTTCACTCTACGCTATTGATCTCCTCTATCCATATCTAATGGTAATCACTGGCCTCGATCAACAAAATAATCCATTGATCTGCCACCATTGATCAAGGCACACTGGATCTAATGATTCACAACAATATCAGCCGCGGAACTTGTGGGACACTTAACAGCCCTCACGAAGCCGATAAAGATTATAAATCCTTGATCTATAAAAGTTCAAGTTCATTTTTGGAATTAAAATCCAAAGACTTGGTGACCTGATATTTGTTGGATAACAGAGGCCATCAAATCCTACAGTTGGTGGGTGTTCAACTAACACATGGGTTAAAACGAGGCTTAACCGGCACCATTGACTGTGACCTAAAAGTTTGAAATTGAGATTGATGACGAGGAATGTGTACAGGTCTCCAACCATGATAAATAATTTCAAAGCTCTCCTACCCCGCAATTGATACTAAATGACCATGATTAAAACATAAACACTAATATTTACAATTAAAATGGGAAAATAGAGAAATACCTCATTAAGTTTCCGAACGCAGATTCATAGAGTCTTCACCATAATTAACACATAGTGCACACTGAATCAATTTCTCCAATATAATAATAGTTATAGAGTCTTGGCCATCTCGGCTCAGTTACAGTAATTTATCAGACCTCTATCTCAATCTCCAAATCCTATCTATCACTCAACTCTCACCTCTCACTCAATTCTTAATCATCTCAACTAATCACTTTCCATTACAATTTCTTCTCTTTTATCAGTCAAGTCGTATTCTCATTGTACT
Source organism: Pinus taeda (assembly GCA_000404065.3). Taxonomy (NCBI): domain Eukaryota; kingdom Viridiplantae; phylum Streptophyta; class Pinopsida; order Pinales; family Pinaceae; genus Pinus; species Pinus taeda. Next base: position 166,016 of record APFE031453149.1, read on the forward strand.
AACAACTTGATCTCTATTTTAACCAATCTAACAATCAAATATCTATTTTTAAGCTTTATTACACACCTATGCTAATAACTTATCCCTTAGTCTAAAATAAGACAATTTCCTAATTATTACAGTAATGAAGTAAAGATCATTTTGAGAGATCCAACCCTCTCTACCAAAACTGACTCTTGACCAATCAAGTCAGTGAAATTCAACTCATTTAGCCATAACATGTGAACAAACCATCACATTGTTCACTAAGTCCAGATGCTCCTACATCAATAGAATATGCATTTGGCGAAAGAAATGGATCAAGTGAATTTATAAGCATAATCAAGGCCACGATTAAACTCTTATTTTGATGGAGATAATGTGTTTGGAGGGAGATATGTAGTTGTTCTTTTCTGGAGCAAGCATCGACATAGACAAAAATGTGGGAAAAATGCAAACCCCACTTAATTAGCTATAGAGGCAGGGAGATGCATTTTATATATGACTAAGAGATTAGTAACAATATTGTATAAGTCCAGTGCTTTCTTCAGTGTTATTGGAAACGACCAATATGCATTATTTGATACTAAAATCTTAGAAATAAAAACCTCTAGTGCAAAGTGCTCTGATCCACAAGCTTCCTTTGCACAATGGAATTCCTCCGCAATTTCGCACATATGCCTAGTTTGAAATATATTCAGAAATATGAACATATTCATTATTTACAATTAAGATATTATCAAAAACATAAACATAAAACCTAAATTTTGAATACTAAAATATTAACAATAAAAGCCTTCAATGGGAACTGTGAGGGTCCACTGATAAGGCTTCAAAGCTCCCTCTGTATAATGAAACAATTAAATAGAAATAGTACAATTATTTACAAATAAGATATCATCAATTATATAAGCATAGACATTGTTATTGGAAATAGATAATATGGATTATGTTTTGATACCAAAATGTTAGCAATGAAAGCCTTCAATGTGAAATGAAAAGATTCACACAATAAACCTTCTATGACTTCTGCACATCCCGTAAACAAAGTTTTTGTTCAATGAAATGTTTTATTTGTATAGAATCACTTAAATAACATCAATAAACATTATTTGCAATTAAATTATTATCAATAATATAAGCATAAACAATTTTATTATCCTCAAAATAAACATTCTCCACACTTTTACATGTCCTATAAACAAAGATTTTTCTCAATGATATGTGGTTATGTACACAAGTTTGTGTGCACTCCGTATAACTTTTACTCAATTGACTATTGATATCCATTATTTCCAACTAAAATATTATGAATATATTAGAAATAAAAGCATGTAGTGTGAAGTGTAGATATCTGCACAAAGAGAATTTACGAACAAGAGCCTAAATAAATAGATATTGGAAAATATGAAGATAAGTATTACTTAAAATTAAATTAATACTAATAATTTCATATATACATCAATATCTTACTAAAATAGCTACTCACTTTGGTTGATTCTAGCCTAGAGTGTGTGTGGAGGAAGTGTATCCACATTTTAGTGTTAGGCCCCTATACTACTAGTGTAACCCCTTATTGTTATTAGTACAACCCCCTTATTATATTGATGTACCCATGTAGTGCCCATATTGTTACTATTGTGCCCTATAGAAGCCC